>JAPMOQ010031752.1:596303-614191 GCA_026543055.1 Argiope trifasciata
AAGTAATGTAAAGTAAAGTAAGTAAATAAAGTTAAGTAATGTAAAGTTAAAGTAATGTAAAGTTACTAAATTAAAGTTACTAAGTGAAGTTGAGTAATGTAAAGTAAAGTTAAGTAATGTAAAGTTACTAATGTAAAGTTTTCAATAAAACCACCTATTAACGTAGGTGGGTTTTTTTTGGAAACTTTATAAACATATTTACAGAAATCCATTTCTTATTAAATAAACGAACAAAATATAGTAACTTCTGATCTATAGTATTATTATTAAATTTTTTATATTTGTTTCTGTTTCTTTCTTTTCAGACGTTTCAAAGAGTTCTACGATCCTGACCTAGGGAACTGTTACACCTTCTCCCCTCTTGCAGAAGATGGTGAGGAAGAGCTCCTCTCCACGGAAGCAGACGTATGGCAGAAGATGAGTGGTGAGATACGATTTCTTCACGACATTAAACCTCTTCTCATATAATACTGTGGCCGCTGTGGCCTGATGGTAAGGTCTCGGCTTCGGAACCGGTTGGTTTAGGTTCGCGACTCGATTCCACTGAAGAACCGTCGTGTGAGGGGGTCTCTTTCGCGTTAAATCTGTCAGGCCAAATGACCTCCCGCTGATGTGGCGTGGTGTGGAGAGGGGGTGTCAGTTCAGGTGTCATCTGACCGTGGTTCAAAAGGACGAGGGCCATCCCAAATAGCCCTCGCGTTGCTTTAAAACTAAACGTTAATATAACTAAAACTCATATAAAAGTATTGTTTTTTCTCATAAGAGAAAAAAAACATTACTTTTATTGATTGAAACGGTTGTTTTTAATGATTTATGAAGCAATTTAATTTCAATTCATATTTACAGTTTCTTTCTGATTTTTTTATATATTGGTATAATTAATTTACTACCATCTTTAATTTTGATTTTTAATAAACCTTACTTTCAATAACTGGGGGATTTTTAAAGAGAAATATATTAACTTTTCTACAAAGTTTTTGTCTTTCCCATTTCATATCACATATTTCAATTGTACACTATTGAATACCAGTATTACTGAATACAAATCCCTGTAAACCGTTTGACTTCCATAATACCATTCCATTCTCCATTTACAGTCAGAAAGTTATTTTTTTCACCTGGTGCGTATAATTCAGCTGTGTTGCGATGTTTCTTAACACCACAGATAGGCTAAAAAATGAATTAAAGTAAACTAACAAATAAAATGGGACAAACGCAGCAGAAAAGTTTTAAATAAATAAATGCATCAAAAAGTAAATTATTATGGAATTCGTAAAATGCACTTTAAAACATAAATAGAAACTTTCCATTTCCTGCAACAGTTCAACCAGCAATTTCTTTACCAGACATTCAGCCCAATACATACGAATTCCCTGTTGTTGTTTTTTTAATTTTAAAACAAGGAATAGAAGAATTTTTATTTATTGAATGACATGATTAATCCCTTCCTTCTCGCTCCCGTGAAAATGACGGGGTTAAATTCCTACCTCTATTTCTCGCGCCCGTGGTATTTCCGGGCTGGCCTGTTCAAAAGGAATACGCCAAAAATATTAAAACAATCCCTTTCTTATGCCCAGAATCATGTTTATGACTCAATATATACACCAGATGGCTGCCTTAGACCATTTGCAATGATTTTAGAGACAGCTCATTTATTTTAAACTACACGCTCAGTTTTATATAATTTTCTTGAATAAAAAATAGGCACTTTTATGACCCTTTTCTTCAAAATGATGCGAGGGGTTAAACAATGTATCACATTGTTAAACCTGCAACCCTTCGATTCCGAAGTCGAGACCTTACCGCCAAGACACCGCGGCCTTTTTGAATTAGTAGAAGATGTTTTAAGAAAATCATTTGCGCTATATATCTTCGATAACCGATCAAACTAATAGTATTAAATTAGGCACGTCAATTAACCTTAATGAATTACATCTTACTAAATTCACTCAAAGTACCATTCATGTACAATAAACATAGAATATTTTGTGTAGCTAGCAACATGGTGAACTTTATTGGCGAGTAAAAAGACGAAATTCAAACTGGAATTTTTGACAAATTTATTTTGTGACGCCTTTCAAAAATGGGGTGTCTGTGTCTTGGGTTCTTTGCAGTCATGTTTTAATTAATTCTTCATATATGTAATTATTCTGGCACAGCTTCTAATCGTATGTTTTCTGTATAGGATTATAGCTATTAACACATTGTATGTGGGACGCGTACTGGCACATTTTCTGACGATTGATACTTGAGCACGGGTCACGTACTAGTACGGGTGAGTGTCACAACAGGGTTTGTAGGTGGGTACAAAAATAACGGCATAGACATGTTCTTGTGTACTACACAGATTCTGGAAACATGGAGACAAATAGAAACTAGTTTTTACATCAATCGATGCGGAATGGGAAGGTGGATTAAAAAAATCAATTCAGATTTAAAATTCCCTTTTTATTTACCCTTGCAAAAATGAGTGAATTTTGCCTCTTCATAGAGGAAAAGGCTTTGAACGTGACCACTCTGTAAATCATTACTAGTTTTATGATTGCTCTTTTCAAAATTTTAAAGTGCCTTTTACATTTTTTGATAATGTAAAAATGTTTACATATAACATCATTCGTAAAAATTAAAACTATATATTACTATTTCTATTTGATTTTTCATATTATAAATTTATCCACTAAAAAATATATTTTTTTGTTTACAAAAATCTTATGGTTATCATTTATATATTTGTTTATATATTTCAATATAAAATCTACAAAGTTGGTTTAAAAAAAATGAACTGAGTAACTAAATGGACGCTCAAAACGCCCGCTCCCGGTACAATTCAGCTGCGAAATGGACCCGCACACAGTGTAATATTATAAAAGCCAAAACAAGAATATTACGAAACTGAAGTAGGCTATTCTTCTACTTATTTGCTATGTTCCTAGAGAATGCTATACAGACGACATATTTGTGTATTTACAACCCTTTTTAAAGACAAAAATAATGAACAAGCGGATCATGATTCGTGTGCCATTTATCCTTGTTAAGGTATCCGACTACGTTCGAAGGAAAAATTTTGAAAAATTGGATTTTTTTAAAAGTAGGGTTCTCAGATGTATTGTCAATTATAACACAAAATACTACAAATACAACAAAATTATTTGAAATTATAGTATTTTTCAGAAATAGGAAAATGTGTAATAAATTGTAATGAAATTGTACCAAAACGACTGACAATTACATAAAATTACAAGGCAGAAATCCTATTTTTCTTTGTACATAAATTATAGGATTCAATGATGATGAAATGAACGAAAATCTTAGAAAAACATTGTGATGCCAAGAAGTGATGGGTAGAAATATACGTAAATATGCATTTTTTTTCTATTAGTTTATAATTTAATTTTTCTAAAAAATACCTATAAATGAAAAAGCATTCCACCAACAATAAAACTTTTGGTTCATCTCATCACTCATATCATTTAAAACACGCTGAAATTTTTATGTAAATACCTCCATTAGTTTTTGAAATATCATGTTAAAGGTGGAGAATTTTAAAGAAAATTAGAGTTTTGGGAAAATTGAAGTTTAAGACAAATTTTAGCCGAAAAAAACGCGAACTTGAAATATAGGTCAGGTCTTCCTTTTCCTAGAAAATATAAACTGTTTTGGTAAGAGGAAAGTCTGAACTTCCAGAAATAACAATTTTAAATTAATTCGCCAGTGTGATCGATAACCAGTGTTTTGAACATAGCCGGATACCTTAAGTTATTAATGCTGAATGGAGGGGGAAATTATATTAAGTGACTGGTACTATTTAATTATTCGACATCATCTTCGCTTTTCTAACCGTCACTTAAACTAATATGGTTTTTCATTAATTATCTTTCGCGTAAACTCGAATTAGCAAGAGAATTAGAGAAGCGTAAATTTAGTAAGCAACGTTAAGCCTACTTCTTTCTAATACATCTATGTCATACTGATATAATTTTAGCTCCTATTGATTGAATTTGAAAGTTACGTGTTCATATCACGTCCAGGTCATCAATGCGCATTCCCGAGGCTCGATCTCGTGTCCATTGGGTCCGCAGCCGCGTAAAATAAACCCTAGACAAAAGTGTACACTCTGGCCTGGAAGTTGTTATGCGGCTTATGAACTTACAACCACAAATTTACAAGCTCATATTGAATGGTATGCATCGAAAGACTTCAAACGTTTTCATACGACATTAAAACTTGACTTATTTCTTGACGACATTAAAACTTTTCTCATATAATACAGTTGCTGCTCATAAAAGAAAGAAAATACTTTATTGATTGAGTACTTTCTTACTTTCAATATTTTAAATTTTTATATTCCTAACCTTATTTCTTTTTATTGACTTTATTTTTGTAATTCTTGACTACATATTATTTTTAATTGTATATATTGTTATATTTATATGTTTTATTGTTGTGTGTATTAATTATTCTGTGTAGATAATATGTTTCTGTACGTTTTACTTTTTCATCCTTGCTAGCTGTTAGCATTTTTACTTATATATAATTTAGAGCTTTATAATTCTTTATTCTTTGCTGTTAATTTTTTTATGTGTGTTTGGATTGGCTTTATGGTTAAGGCCTTATCACCCGGCGAAATATCGTCGGTACTTTCCGTCAGGAAGGGCAACGAAAGTGATGTCACTTCAAAGTTTCACATAATTGGGTGAATTGGGTTTGATGACAGTATTTCCGTCACTATCATCGGCATTTTGAAACTAGTTAGAAAAAGTTGTCGATTACTAAAAACTTGCTTGAGGGTAGAAACGGAAAACTGCTTATGAAAAGTGCTGACGATATATCGCCATGTGGGTTGAATTGTGTTTTGGGTCCCCTTCCTCGCCAACTTGGAGATAAACACGCCAAGTGTGATAAACTGGACCTACTGAGCCCTATTACCTTATGAACAACAGAGTTTTTGCGTAGTGTTTCTCGAAGCCATAAACTCCGGGAGACAAGACGCGAAAACGCGCCAATTGCGATTTATGAAAAACTCACCAAGAGATGCACCCAAAGAACATTTTCACCCGCCGTGTGATAAGGCCTTTAGTGTTTTTGATTAATGATCTCTGTAAATGGAATCAGTATCGGAATTACTTCGATATACCCCCCAAATTGGAAATTTGGCATTTTTTTTTTTATCGCCAAACAAAATACCTGTTTTTGACGCCTTTTTTTTTCTTGCCAAGATGGATTCTCGCTGAAAAAACCTAAATTGGCAACACCAAAATAAGAAACAGCAACCCTAAAAAATCCGTAGGGAGTGCCAGATTTGGCGAGTAATTTTTGGGGGGTATATCAAAGTTGTTCCTCAGTATCTATATTCTGCTTCTTCTTGTGTACTTCTTGTGTATCACCACCAACTGCTGTCCATAACATAATCTGGTGAAAATGTGCTTTGGGTACCCCTTTTGGCGCGTTTTCGCGTCTTGTCTCCCGAAGTTGAATGCTCCAAGAGACACTGCTCAAAAACGCTGTTGTTCATAGGGTAGTAGGGCTCAGTAGGTCCAGTTTACCACACTTGGCGCGTTTATCGCCAAGTTGGCAAAGAAGGGGAACCAAAGCACAATTCAACCCATAATCTAATATGACTCGAAACGATTCTTTCCTTTTGATATTTATCCACAGCACAAGACAGAGTTGAATGAGGTTATTTACATGGATGAATAAAGAAAATGAGGTATAAAAGAAATGTACATCTTACAGATGAACAACTTAAATACAATTTTTAAATCCTAAATAACGTAAGCGATATTTTCGTAGAGATCGTAGAAATACAAACCAAAATTATATCTCGTTGCCAGGTTCCAAAGTGAAATAAAGGCGGAACACAAATAAATGAAACAGGAAATATAAAACTTATTAGGATTGGCAACATAATCTATCCATATTACAGACAAATTCTCCAAATTGGAATCATCTTCAAGACGGTTGATATTATTTCACAATTGGTCAATTTCTGACCTTTCTCTTCATCTTCCCTTACATTTATCATCCTGTTTAAGGAACAAAAAGTTAATATGTTGAGAAAATCTTCTCAAAATTCTCTGCATTCCTCCAAATGTACGTCCCACAATAGAAGAAACTTTAAATTTTTTTCAAAAAATTGTCAATTTTCCAACACCATGTCTTTTAGATTTTCCGATATCATTAGTAATGAGTTTAAATCATTATTTTCACCTTCTAGATTCTTTTCTGTGTTGCACTTATCTCAAATAAATAGTTATTAATAATAATATTTGCACAAAAATTGATGTTTCAGACATATGATAATAATAAAACTCAAATATCAATTCTTGTGCTGAAGATGAATTAAAAAAAAAATACATACATTGTAGAAATCGATTATGTAAATACAGTAAAAGCTCTTTAATCACGGGGTATATGTTCCATAAATATGCAGAGAACACAGAAACCGTGAATACGGAATGGTCATTTATACAGGATTACAGGGAATACGTTCCTAGGTGACAAAATAAAAAAATCAATTGAATTGAAGTTTCTGAACATTTTGATTCATTATCTTAAGGCTTAGGCAATTATTTCCTGTCTTTTCATTTTTATTACTCCTGTTTCCGGTGGTTTATTTATTGTATTCAGTTGAGTCTTCCATTCTGTATTCGTATCATTTGCTCCGGTCTTTAATCGTTACATTAAAATGGATAAAATAGTTTTTAAGATCTGCCTTCTTTGCGTCGGAATGAGGTGAGTCAATTTTTATTTCTTAATCGTTAGTTATACCTTATTTCATAATCGTTAATTCTACAAATATACTTTATTCATTGAGTAATAAGGTTGCTTTCATTTTGTTTGTTGACATTCTCAAAAACACTGATCGCGGCGAAGGCGGCTTATGTCAAAGTCCTCGGAGATATCAATTAACAACATACTTTAGGCAAATTTGTAATAAGATCTATTTTTATTAGTCCATTTGACGGCATTTACAAAGGATATTGGGTTGGATACATATTGGAATCCTTTTATTACTACATATGTACTTATTAGATCCGCGAATAAAGAACTTTTTAGCCGCGAATATAGGAATTGGGTCACATTTTTTTTAATCCACGAATAGTGAAAACGCGAATGAAGGAAGAGCGAATAAGGAGCTTTTACTGTTATTATCTGAAAGAATCAAGTTTTATTTTGATCCCAATTGATACTTTTCAACATTGAACTCTTGATAGATTGCAGTATCTTGAGAAGTGATTTGGGACTATAAGATTCAATTCCAAATTTCGAACTCACATTGGACAGTGATTATTGGTCTTTGATATCCAATCATTCTCAATAAGGTATTCGTTTTTGTGAATACACGGCTATACGGCGTATGTCATTTCGTCATCATTAATCAAATAAAAAACAATATCATGCCTCATTTTGTTAACTAACATATTAAAACTGGACAATGACATTACTGTGAAAACAACAACCTTTTCTTCCTCTATCAACTGAAACTTCTC
This sequence comes from Argiope trifasciata, assembly GCA_026543055.1. Classification (NCBI taxonomy): domain Eukaryota; kingdom Metazoa; phylum Arthropoda; class Arachnida; order Araneae; family Araneidae; genus Argiope; species Argiope trifasciata. The sequence goes on from JAPMOQ010031752.1 coordinate 603,794, forward strand.
AATTTATGAAACGTTGGATCAAGTTTCATAGAATCAAACATTCACCAAACCGAATAACAGAAAAGCTGATGCCTAAATATCAATAAAAAAATTACATAAGAAAAAAAATGCTAACTTATTTTAGAGAAATAATTATTTAAAAGAAACTATATTCATAAAATTCAACAACATTTAACTAATATGTAAAAAAGAACATATGTGGTTTTTCAAAAACACTGCCAGAGCCATTTGTCAAAATGTATCATTTTAAAAAAATAAAATGCTATGGGAAAGAAAAGAACTGAAGGTATAAAACAAATTAAAAAGCTATATTGATTAATTATACTAAACAATAATTACATTGAACATACCGATTAAAGTTCTATATAAGAAAAAAAATTACATTACTACAAAAATTTGGAGAAAATAACTCAAAATATTAATTTCTTTTTCAAAAATCAAAATATTTTTATAATTATTCCGCTAGCGTAACATTTAATTTCAGTGTTAATGTATCGGATATCTGTCGATAATCAGCGTTATCGGCAGATATCCTGACATGCGCAGAACGGTTGAAAATTGAATACAAGCGGTTTGTTTGGTACATACCACTGGAATGGAACCCATTGTTTGATTCGAATGTTTGATCAATTTGTGTTTAAATATTGAATTTTAAAAATTGATGTATACTTCAGTAGCGATTTTGAAATGCAATTTGTTTGGACAAAGAGGTAAAAGAAAACTTTGTTACATTCCATCAGAAATTTTATAAGCACTAATGCATGTATTTATTTCAGATCTGGTCCTTGTAGTGAACGTGGAAACGAACGAATACCTTGAACCGGACAGGGACGCAGCAGTGCTAGTCACCTTTCACAGTCCGGAAGTGTATCCGGATCCTTTTTCAGATGGAACGGAAGTGAAACCGGGCAATTCATATAACTTCGGTCTCAAAAAGGTACTTTTATTGAAATACACATTTTAAGAGCATGAATAAGAGTCGGTAGATAAATTTTGTAAGTTGGAGTTTCGGCATTGATTTGATGATTTAAATTAAATAATAATTTAATTTAAATAAAATTTTAAATTAAATAATTAATTTATATTATTATCATTTAATAATAATATTAATTAAATAATAATAATTAAATTAAATAATAGGAGACTTCGCCTCCACTCACTTATGCTCGCCAACCCCCAGGAACTGCTAATGCAGCTCATCTCGGAAGGCTTCGCTCGCTCACAATCTACTGAACCCCTTTGGGGCTGCGATGGCCTGGTGGTAAGGTCTCGGCTTCGGAACCGGAGGGTTTCAGGTTCGAGACTCGATTCCAATGAAGATCCGTCGTGTGAGGGGGTCTCTTGCACGTTCAATCTGTCAGGCCAAACGTCCTCTCGCTGGTGTGGTGTGGTGTGGAGAGGGGAGTGCCACTTCAGGTATCGTCCTCGTCATCTGACCGTGTTTCAAAATTGAGAGATCCATCCCAAAATAAGGTTGTGTGATAAAGGTTGTAAGAGAGATCCGCCCCTAAAAAGGGTTGTGTCGTGTGTGTTCGAGAAATGTGGTACTTTCACCTAAACAGTGCTCATTAACAATAAAAGGCACCCACTTCTGCCTTCATTCGAAAGAGCTATGCTCATTCGGGCTTGGTATGACCAAGTGGCATTAGACCCGCCATCAATTTTGAGTATATCTAAAGAGCAAATGATTTAAAACGCTAATTCAATGTGTTGCTACATTCGAGGTGAAGATCATACACGCTGTATCTAGTGTGGCAACTGAAATATTAGGCAAGAATGGGAATACCACTTTACCATTTCTCAGGCTCCGATTCAAATTTACTAATGTAGGTGGTTTTATTGAAAACTTTGTAAACATATTTAGTGAAATCCGTTTCTTAATAAATAAACGGACAAATATATTAACTTCTGACCTATCGTATTATTATTAAAGTTTTTCTATTTTTTTCTACAGAACACCGTCGAAATGCTGCCAGCACCTTATAGCTCCAACTGTACGAACTATGAAAACCTGCCCTGGGACAGATTGCATGATAAAACTCTGAGCACTAGAGTAAGTATAAAAATTCAAACATTTTAAGGCCCGATTGAAATTCATTAACTCTTTTTTCTTTGGCAACGTATAAATCGCATTTCATTTATTACATTCAGTTTGTCGGACGGTGCTTTGAATAGACAGGTTTATACGCATGTAGGAAATCAAACGTTATCCACCTAATTAGAAACTCATGAACATTCAATATATTCATTATTGAATTCATTTATATATTCATTAATTTCTAAATAATAAATGTATACTTTCATTTTATTTAATAGCAATTTTTTTTTGGGGGGGGGCACGAAATTTCTTTCGGAAAGAATGCATCTTTGAAGAAAGAATGAAGTAGGCTATAAATTCCGTGTCCAAAAAAATGTATCGCAGTGTTAAAAAAAATTGGGTCACCAATGTGCTGGAGAATTTATCGTTATAATCTTTTTCTTAATTCTTAAATACCATAACCTTCTATTATCAAAAAATAACAAACTGGAAATACGCAAATCATTTTAAGAAACATTATTCTCCGCAATTAATTACTTGAATATCAGGAATGTAAAAATATTTTTATAAATGTAGGAATTTTGTAGATGTGTACGGCTGAATGTTCTCAAAGCTTGCAGTTGAAGCAATGCAATTACGTCACCGTGGAGCTAAGTCTGTTTTTTGATGCGTTGCCTTGGAAACAAGAGTCATTTGATCCAGGTAAGACCTTGATCCTCAGTTTTTGATACTGAAAGATATACAATTAGTATAAATACACCAGATTTCTTCATGAATTCATTTAATTTTACATAAAAAACCGACCAAAATGCTGAGATCATTTGAGATATTGATGATATTTGGTTTATCAGTTGTTATTAATTGTTCCCCAAAAAAGATATTACTCCTTTTTTAATGTTATTAATAACCAATCTTATGTTAGTGTGTTTATAAAATTCCTCCGTAACATGCGAAATAATCATGCGGCTATACCACTACGCCACACATATTTAGAGCTATGTAGATGACTTCTAACTTAAGAATGTGGTCTCCCTTAATATTTGAAAGTACATCGATTCTAAAGGCGTCCTGGCCTAGAGGTAGCGTGTCTTCCCCGTGATCTGGGCCCCCCGGGTTCAATTCACGTTTCGGACATGGTTGCTGTTCTGTGAGATGTATGAATGTGACCCCCTCCTGTAAAAAGGGGCTGTGCAAGTGAATGCGTGTGTCGTCTTCATGTGAGAGATTTGCACTCAAAACCCGTTAATCAAAACAGTTTCAAAAGCACACCTTATTGTGGGTGTGTTAGCTCTCCACGTCCGCAATATTTTATGAAATTTGTTGAGTACTGAACTGCTGAAAATTTATTTTGAGATTTCAAAGAGTTATTTAGAATAATGGTAGACTCAATGAGCCCTATTTGCCTTCAAAGATCAATTTTTTTCCAGTTATAATCAGAAAAACATCCTTTTGTAGGCATATCAGTGCATTTTTTTTAGTGCATCTTTCATATCTATTTATTTAAAATTTTGAAAAATTTGATAATTTCCAGATGAATGATTACAGATATATACAATTATGTATGCTTTAGCATTAAAAATGTACATCTTGAGATTCGATAATATTTAGAGCATAAGTTTTTAGTCTTCGTTTCATCACATAACTGGAAAGGCATTTATTGAATTAAAACTGCAAATAATCGATTAAAATATCGCATTTGAATTAACTTACATTTAAACCTTGATGTTTAAAAAAAAATTCCATGCATATGAATCCCTGGAATTTTTTTGCAATTGTTTGTTTGCTTTGGTTTTTTTTTAACCTGTCTTAAAAAATAATTTACAGTTTACAGCGAAAATCAGATTACTCCCAGAGAAGGTTGAAATAATTCACCGTGGATACCATATCACCCAAATGTCTGATTAATTGTGTTTCTGTAACACAAAAATATTTTTGCAGTTGGTTTAATTTGAATCTTTCCTTCCGATAATATTAAAAAAGGGGAAGCAATAAATAATATTTGAGTCAGAAAAGACGCAAAAAGAGTTGATGTTTTTAGGAATCTCTTCAGAGCCAAATCTGGTTAGAATGTTATACAGAGATAATGGAAGAAAAATATTCATTCATGTATAGAATTGGCATTCATGACGATTTTTGATACTTATTTCATAAATAATGAACCACCGATACTAATTTCAATTTGATGGTTATATGGATGATGATCCATAACAGGGTTTTTAGAATTATCCGGTAAATATACAAAATTTGGCTATTGCCTTCATCTGAAGATTGACTGGCCATCAAAATTTTTGTTAATATATGTAATCTCCCATTTGATATTTTAAAGATTTTCGATACTGTTTTCATAAATAAGGAATCACCCATACTAATTTGATTTCGACGGTCAAATGGATAATGCTCCGTAACAGGTAAATATGCAAAATTTGGCAACTATCTTCAGAGACAAACAATTTGGCAACTATTTAAAATTGAATAGCCATCAAATTTTCTGTTAGCAAATGTAATCTTCCGTTCATTTCTACTCATTTTTTTTTACATACATAATTTTTTTAACTTTTAATTTCAGAAAAAATAGAGTGTGCAGAAAGGGTGTCCAACGAAACCAAAGAGTTCTGTAGATCTTTGTGCAGAGTTCCTTGCAAGTATGTATTAAATTGCGACAATCAATATTATTTGTATGAAAATAAGAGCTGCAATAACAGGATATTTAAAATAGCTGTAAGCCATTTTTAGCGCATCGTATTCGCAAAATATGCAAAATAATAAATGGTTCATATGAGGCTGAATTGTGAGCAATACCGAGAAGCATTGAATTTGTTGAAGACAATGTGCCGTAATCATAGATAATAAAATAATTTAACAGATAGAATGGAAATCTTGAATTATCTTATTTCGTTTGCAGGAACAAATATTTAGGAAGAAGAAACTGCATTTACCTATCATCACCTTTTAAAATAAACAAATGTGATGAAAATGATGATAAAATTTTAGATGAAGATTCTAACATTAAGCTAACTCGAAATGAAGAAATATTAGCTTCTATGAGAAGTAATTGTGTACTTATTTGTAGTTCATTATTATGAAAAATGCCTTTGTGCTTTGACTGTTTTTATATGTAGCGCAGGGTGTGTATGTATTTAATCCAAGGAAAAATTCTTCTTTACTTTTTCTTGTTTATTTTCACACACAAATAAATATATGCAAAACACGGACGACGATCACAGGTATACAAGAAAACACATAATATATATATTGAAATATAGAAATTGCCGCTCACAACGAACGAACAAACAATACTTTTTGCCGCTAACGGAGAGCGAGCGGGTGCCTGCCTGCACCCGTTTCACACCAACACCGGATGTGGTTGTTTGCAAAAAAATCTCAAGAGCGCTCCCCTCACATTCCAAACATACTTAAGAGTTGGAGCATACTGCGCCATCTATGTTCAGCATTCATTGATACATATGAACAAGTATACAAAGAATAAAAAAGATACAAATAAAATAATTAACTAAAAATAATTATTTTAAAACACATTAAATCACATAAACAGACTGCAATTGCTTTTTTGATAATGCTTGCATAATAATTAAGATTTTTGAAATAATGAAGAAATAAATAAAGTATCTTCTTCCTTACAAGCAATTTGTTCTTCGTATTTACACCTTTATATTTCTTTGGCCACATTCTTTGTTTAAACGATTTACTCTTATTTTTACAGTCTTGTTTCAATAAAATGCTATCCTTTTCCAGGCAATCAAATTATGAAACTACCATGGATTCTTCGACGTGGCCACGGAGAGCAAAAGTATGTTATTATCTTCTTTTCTGTTACAACACATATTTTATGAGAAAAAAAAGTAAAATCTAAAATAACAAAAACGTTTAATGGATCATGCAAATGATAGCTTACCGTTGGAAAGATATAATTCCAAGCATTGTATTTGATATCATGGTTGTTGCCATATGTCATGATATGTATGACAATGCAAACAATCTACAGTTGGAATCGAAATAGTGAAGAGTTCTGACAAAACTGTTATGCACTTAATCGATGAAACATAAAAACCAAAAAGAGGGAATGGACTAAAATCGATTATTTTTAAAAAAATTTTTATAGAAAATTTTACAAAAACTCCTAAACAGCGTGGCAGCCCAAACTACGAAGGCTATTTTTTTTTTTCAACTTCCCATGGACTATAAATAAAAGGCGGGGGAAAAAAATGAAAAAAAAAATGATTTTATTACCAAAAGTAATGCACAATAAAGGTTACTTCTCTACATAGTCACCTTGACGACTGAGGCATTTGTCATATCTATCAACAAGCTTTGCAATACCCTCTTCATAAAATGGTGCCGCCAACGATTTGAAATGAGTTGTGACAGCTTCTTTGAGCTCCTCGTCGTTTGAAACCGCTGCCCCCCAAGCCACTTCTTCAGTTCAAAGAAAAGATGAAAGTCACTCGACTCTAGGTCCTGACTATATGGTGGGTGTTCTAAAATGTCCCATCAAAATTGCTGAAGTAGCCGTTCTGTTACACGAGTGCTGTGAGGACGGGCATTGTCATGGATCAGAACAATTCCAGATGACATACCATGCCATGCTTTTCGACGCCATTCACGAACAACACCATCACTCATAATGTTGTCTCATACACTCGACTCATTCTTCGGTGAATTTCCGCTGCACTATTCCCTTCTGCCTGCAAAAAGCGAACAACTCTTCGCGGGAGAACTAATAGAGACAGCTATGCTTACGTGACTGCAGCTGAACAAGAAATGGCATGTTGGAATTGCCAGTGACAGATCATGTGGAGGGGGAGATGCGCGGTCGCCTACTGCGCACACCCACCACCTGCCGCATGCTTGGCCTTCATAATGTGCGATCGGAGGTTGAAAAAAAAAAACCTCGTAAAATAGGTTGTGTGATAGATGATGATTGTTTAGCATTGGTGAAAACATGTCATTGCAATATGATAGTTGCGACCACAGAAATCTTGCTATTAGTCTCAGAATGCATAAGACTGCAATTAAGCGAAAAACTCCTCATGTGACCCCACAGAAAAGATAGATTTCAGATAAACTCCCTTTTTAGATGTGGTGCAATATTTCTAAGATGTTGCTCAATATTTTGGAGTTCAATATCATCAAGAATCATATCATTGTTGAGTATTTTATTCTAATAGCTCCTTTTTGTAATTTTATATTAAGTATTTTAATAAATAATTGTTTTAATCCCAACCCTTTTTGAACTGGCGCCCCCTTTTCTAATGAATATTGCAATACCGCCCCCCTTCCACTCCAGATAAATAAGAGCCAACATAATGCATGGTGAAAACAAGAATTTAAAAAAAAAAATTCTAATAGATGAAATATTGTTGGAAACGCGGAGGATTTCCGTAAGAAAAAGAGGGAAAAAAATTTTAGCTTACCTGTCATAAGGACATGAAAGTATTTTGATAATACGAATTAATTCATAATAAACTATTGCTTTCTAAATAAATAAATTGACAGTTTCAGAGACCCATCAAAATGCATACTTAATTATCTTAAAAAGCATTTTTATTAAAATTTAAAGACATAAAATTTCTTACTTAACTAATGAGAAGGATGCATTTGATGCATTTTAAGGAAATTGTTAATATCAGACTCGATTTCACTTCGTATGTCGCCGCGTTCAGAAATATGCTGCCAATTTCTCTTTTTCGTTACCCATGTTGCCTCAGCACTCAATCCACGTTCTGCTAAATATGCAGAAGGGAATGCTATCACAAATCGTTGAACAATCGGCCCTAATCCTGAATGCAGTTGCGAAATCGACTTCTGCAACCAAAGTTCTTGGTAGCCTTTCCTGAATTTAATTTTCAGATCTTCATTTGTCGTCAGTTCTTCTAACTGAGGTGGTCCTGCTGTGTTGACATTGGGAAAATGATCCAAACCCAGTCTGGTCTGTCGATGCTTAAAATGTCCTGGAATCGCTCCTTGTAGTTATTGTATACTATATTTTGGTTAATCCACTAACGCCCCTTCGTGCCATATCAACGCCCACTCATTTTCTCTGGGTCTTTTACCGCCCCCTTGAAAGCTTCAAACGCCCACAAGGGGGCATTATCGCCCACGTTGGGAACCTATGGTTTAAATAATAATAAGCCAATAAAGCTGTGATCGCACCATTTAATCGAAGCAGGATGCTCTATTTAATTATTTGAATTACGGTCACAAATTGAATAGTTATTTGTGTTAATCAATGTATTTTCTATTGATTTTTAAAATTTGTGGTATCATGAATTGGAACTGAATTTGAATTTATATGGCGCAAGAGCCAAAACTGATCACGTTGGGCTTGAAAATTTGTGGTCAAATTTGTGTTAAAATTTGGAAACACTCTTCATTATAACATGATCTCACTCGCTGCCAAGAGTGCTTTCTTAAAAAAACATTTCTCATCAAATTGGACTGTACAGTAAAAGCTCTTTATTCGCGGGGTATATGTTCCATAAATATGACGCGAATACAGAAACCGTGAATGCGGAATGGTAATTATATGGAATTATAGGAAATACTTTCCTAGGTGACAAAAATTTAAAAAAAAAATTATAACAAATATATAATAATTTATTATTTCCTGTCTATTCATTTTTCTTATTTATGTTTCCAGTGGATAATTGTTTTCAATTGAGTCTTCCATTCTGTATTCGTATCATTTGCTCCGGTATTTAATCGTTACATTAAAATGTTTAAAATAGTCTTTGAGATCTGCCTTCTTTGCGTCAGATTCAAATGAATCTTCGGAATGAGGTGAGTTAATTTTCATTTCTTAATCGTCAGTTCTACCTTATTTCTTAGTCGTTCATTCTACAAATATATTTTATTCATTGAGTAATAAGGTTGTTTTCATTCTGTTTGTTTACATTCTCAAAGACACCGATCGCGGCGAAGGCGGCTTATGTCAAAGTCCTCGGCGATATCATTTAACAATATACTTTAGGCAAAGTTGTAATAAGATCTATTTTTATTAGTCCATTTGTCTGCATTTACAAAGAATATTGGGTTGGATACCTATTGGAATCCTTTTATTACTACATATGTACTTATTAGATACTCGAAAAAAGAAGTTTTTAGCCGCGAATAGAGGAATTGGATCGCAATTTTTTAATCCGCGAATAGTGAAAACACGAATGAAGGAAGCGCGAATAAGGAGCTTTTACTGCATATCATTTTTGAATGTCTATCTGGTACACTTTAAACATTGACGCTACATGTTCACCAAATTCTCTTTGGTGCAATGAGTTAATTTGAGAAGTGGGGTGCAAACTTAGATTTCTTAGGTCTATTCCTAATAATTTCTCAGTATGTCCAAAAACAGCCACTTTTGGCAACCAACTGGTACGCCATGAATAATTTCAATTAAATCCTTAAAATATAATTTGATGTTCATGATTCCTTCAAAAGATTCCGTCGTTTTGATAGCATTTGATATGTTCTATATACTGTGTGCATAAACTATTATAATGAAGTCAAGTCTCATGACATATTTACGTTATTAAAATGTAACTAAACTTTTTTTACATTTTATATAAGCTACAGATCTATTAAATAAAATATTTGCATGTAACAGTCAAAAGAATTCAATATTTGTCAAAACAATGAGAATGGTTTGAATTGCATTACAAAAATATTAAAAATTATATTAAAAAAATATATTAAAAAAAATTAATTCATGAAAAAATGTTCGCAATTCAGTTGAAATCACTAAAATGATGTTTATAAAGTAATATAAAAATAACTTAAGTGAAATAGTATTTTCTAGAGCCATTACAGGAAAACATTCAAACCTCAATCTCTATTTCTAATTAATTAAAATTCTAATAAAAGTTTTAAAAAAAACTTCGCACATTCCTATCCTCGAAGATATTTTTGTAGCTACAAGTCCAATGATGTGGACGCACACATTATCGTTTATTATTAGTATAGATAAAACTTGCCAACGTCCTAACATAGGAGTTACGCGTATTCCCCGTGATCTGGGCGACCCGGTTTGGGCATGGTTATTCTCTCTGTAAGGTGTGTGAACGAGCTCCCCTGTAAAAAGGGAAGTCCTACTATGAGTCTTAGTTGGCGCTACTAAAAATCAAGAAACACTCACTCGGCCTAAATCGCTGACAGATAACTGTCAACGTAAAGTGCCATAAGTCGCTACATAGCATAGATGAAAAATTTAACAGCTGAAATCTGTTTAGAGATTTTAGCATCAGTGCAATAATCTGACTATTCTGACTTTATAACATTTACACTTACAATTGAACTTCTTCTTGTATGCAGCCGACCACCCCGCCACCACCGAACGTAGCAGTATCGAC
>JAPMOQ010031752.1:622108-634876 GCA_026543055.1 Argiope trifasciata
TTCATCAGCTCTGCAGAATTTCAAAAGTATAAAACAAGATAAAAATCCATAAAATATATAAATCTGAAAAATATAATAGAAGTTAAAAATATATATCCTGGCTAAGAATATATATATCTAAAACATATAAATTATAAGAAGGAATTTAAGGGGGAACGGAGAATAATTTCACTTATATTTCTCTCTTCCTGTAAAAATGAGATAAATGCTTGGTGGAATTCAACCTACACATTGGCACAATTCTGCCAACACTTATGCCAAATTGGTTACTGGTTTATTAATATGTCACCACAGATGTATTAAGTTTAGCGACAATAACTAAGAATATATTATATAAAAAATTAAATAGGCAGCTCAGTTTCCTGCACATGTTGTGCAATATCCTTAATTCACAATTACACATCTCCCTGTATCAAGTTGTGCAGCTGAATATAAAATAGTGCATTTATAGCAAAAATTATAAATAATTACTATAAATTAAAATAGCATAAAAAATCAAATACTCTAGGAAACAACCAAATAGTGGAAATAATGAATATTTATTTTATTAGCATTTATAAATAGGAAACATACAATGCTATTTTATTAGTATAAAACAATATTTTGAAATTTATTATTACACAGCAATATATTTTCTGAAAAAGTGGAAAAATCAGACCAGGCACTTCATTTACAATAAGTTTTAAAAAAATAATGTCTGCTAATAGTAAAAGTTTTTAAATGATAATTAGAATAATTTTTAAAAAACAGAGCGTAATGTGTGTTCATAATGCATAATTTAATCTAATTTTTGCAGTTTAATGGAATTTTTTACATGTTATTTCAAAATGAAAATTTACATAATTTAATGATTTTTTATGAAATATAAAATAGCTGCATTATTCAATTTGTATTATTATTATTATATATTTAGAGAGAGAACTGAAAGAATTAAAAACCGAAATAAATCAAACAAAAAGAAAATTATTTATATTCTTCAGTGCTTTCATCATGTTATAGCATAAATTTAAAAAATTAACAAGTGAACATATATAGTATAGTTTGAGAAGGTTAATTAACCAACTTGAAACAAATAGTCATGGGGAAATAATATTTAATTCAACAAAAAATAACAAATAAATGTTACATAAGAGTGAATTTGCAAAAATTTAATTTCTAAAACAGCTTTTTTCACAGAAATAACATATGAATAATAACAGATTCAATAAAAATGGCAGATAATGTTATAATTTCATTATAATCCATTTTGATTTCCTCTCCTGATAAGCAATTAATCCATTATTTTGAAAATTTTGCATTCTGTTTCTCCTTTTTAATACTATTTATTGTTTACTAGCCGCCTTTGGCGACCAGTTGGTTCGCCATGAGTAATTCGTTCTAAAATTTTCAATTAAGTCACATATTCATTAGCCTTGAAGCAATTCCAGGCATTGATTGGCCTGAAATTAAAAATGTTTTTTTCCGTGATGCTGCCAAAATGTTTTTTTAAAGAAAGCGAAAAAGAAAAAAAAAATTATTGAATTAATGATACAGATATTGTAAACGACTATAGAAATATGCCATTAAGTCGAGATTTCAATGCATATCCTGTCTAAATTCAATCAGGTTTACCATAAATAAAGAAGATTTGTTGAATAAAATGATTTAGATATTGCAAAAGATTATAGAAACCTTTGCGTTGCATTTATTTTTTTCGAAAATATCACATTTTTTTGTTTCTTTTATTTTATCCAGTTATGTGCTAAAAGTATCATTTCTTTAGATTTATTTTACGATGATAGTTTTTTTTTATTTGAACTTCCGGCATTCTTTTATTTTATCCAGTCACATGTTAAAAACATGGTTAAAATATTTCTATAAAAATTCGTTAAAAATAGAAGCCTACGTTATAAATTAAAAAATCTGATACCATTAGAAAGCAAATTTTTTAATCTTTAAATGGATATAAAAATCATGCTTGTTCAATAATATTTTCGGAAGTTATAGCGGAAAAACGTCGAAATTTCGCTTAAATTTTAATTAATTCAAATTCTAATTAAAATTTCGAAAAAAGGGCTCCGAGGTGCACATTCCCAACCTTCAAGGTATACATGTACCAAATTTGGTAGCTGTAGGTCCAACGGTCTGACCTGTAGAGCTCCAACACACACACACGCACACACACATTGAGCTTTATTATAAGTATAGATGTATTCATTTACAGAATAAAGTAGAAGAATATTTTCCAAAAGCCCTCCCCACCAAAAAAAAAATGACTATGAATAGTTTGCTAATGATTCGGAAGTGTATATAAGCAGAAATTATAATAAATTTTACTTTTTAAAATCCCAATTTGAATAATGATATAATACATTCAAAGAGAATTTACAAACTCAGTTATTTTGAATCAAAACACTTTTTGAACAAATTATTTGTTTAATTGGAAGAAATTGAAGTCTAAATTTATTATAAAAACATATCATAGTACTTTAATCAGTACAGATCAAAATAATTATTTTGAAAAATATGGATCATTGTACTTTTTAAAGACAATAAAAAGGTAAAGAAACTAAATGTAATTATTGTCACATAAGATTATATATAAATAAAATTACAAATAGCAATTTCATAAAAATTTTCATTTCAAATTTATTGTTTTCACAATCTATTCAAATCCCTTCTAATTATACACTCATAACATCTCTTTAATTATAAATATTCTTCTTGTTGTTTCAGTTCTTGTTGTTTCTTGCAGTTTAAAAGACACAAAATGTTTATTAAAATATAATTTTGCAAATAACAGTTAATTTAGCATCCATTCAGCATTATTATTATGAAAAACAGCAGAAATCTCTTCATTTATCACATAATTTAAATAATAATACAATTTACATAGTAATATTTAAGAGTATGACTCTAAAAGATTTTTATTTAAATTGTAAACTTTAAAAAAATATATTAATATAGTAAATTGACAATTTCTAAAATTAAAAAAAATGTTTACTTAAAAATAAAATTTTGAATTTTAGATTTTGTAAATAAGAAACCCTGTAAAAAATATATCTGTTCAGTTTATGAAATATTTAATAAAAAATATCAAATATGAATGCACAGTGAAATACAATATTTAAAAGTAATTAAACAAAAATCACAGTTACACAAAAGAAATTCTCATTACAGATTTCAAACATCCATTGAATGGTTTATATATGTGGTTAATAAAGCTTTCATCAATACTTCTAGAAAATCAGAGAAAATGTTCTGAGTTTCTTAAATAACTCTTTTAGAAAACTGAAAGAATAATATTGTGCATAAAATCTCACAACAAGATGCAGATTTCAAAACAAGATTTTCAAAAATGCTTTATAAAATTTCTTGAAATGCTGTCCAGAGATTTATGAAATTTAAAATTGCACGCAAAAAAAATCTAAAAAGAAAAAAGAGATTAGGATGACTAGAATACTGAAAACTTTTGCAGGCTTTACAGAGTTCTGCAGAAGAATAAATGTTCATTAAAGTCTTCAATCAGCAACTTTAAACCTGACAAGGTGTTTCAACATCTAGCGTAACTGGTTCTTTAACAGAAGACTTTGCCAAAGGTTGCATGGCTATTGCATTAGGAGAAGTTTCTGTAGTTTCATCATTGGTATTCCATCCAGCATTTTCAGCCTTGATATGTTTCTGTAGTTCTTCCTCCTAAAGAAAAAATGATCAAAATAGAGAATATAAGTTTCCTAAAAGACATGCATTTTTATTTTTATATTACAACAGCCATTCTTTTTCAAACTCTTATAAACCATTAAAAAAAGACTGTTTTGCCTGAGTGCCATACGTGCATCGATTTATCAAATTTTTATAGTAACAAGCAAAAAATAAACCATTCATAACGATTATAATTCAAATATTAAAATTACTTCGAATGCATAGATAAATCAAGTACTCAATGGATTTCCATTTGTATCTGTAGCAGCTACATTTCTATTTTATAATAATTGTTTTTTAAGTTGTCCTTTTAAAAAGTGGCAACATTAGTAGCGTTTTGATGGAATAAAAATATTGTGATGATATAATTTCACTTATTTCAATCTCAAATATAATCTGAAATTATCTATCCGGAAATATAATCCATATTAATAACCGATCGTAATGAGTTCCACAGTAACAGCACTACAATTTGATGACCCGGGTCACTAATGTTACTTTTTAGCGATAGGTAGGATCGTACCCGGAACCTTATAGTTGATAGGCAGGTAACATGACCACAAGACTTAAAGTGATCACTCAGTCTTGAGGATGTTATCTGGATTATAAAGCTTCCACTACATATCAACATAAGAAAAAATTCCTAAAATAGAAGGTGCCATCTTATTAGATAGTAAAGAAAATAAAACAGTTAAGTGGTCAAAAAGAAAAATTAATTTTTTACAAAAAGTTATACATAAACATGGTTATTTTCCAACAATGTTGTGAAGATTCAGATACTTGTCATATTACTGAACCAAATTTCCAATTCCCTCTATAAAAAGAACGTAGCCACCAGTAATGTGAAGATGGGCTTTAACATTGCTTTGAAAGTTCCACAATAAATTGTAAAAGTTGATTCCCAAGCCAGTTGCTCAATTCAAAGAAGAGACAAAAATCAATTAGAGCTAAGGGGCTATATAAGCTTATTAGCATAGTGGTAGCTATTCATGTACATAATGCACAGGTCTGTGGTTCAACTCAAGGCATAGTTGACTCAGCCTTTTATCGCTTCAGTGAGTCGATACACTGAGAACCAAGCATGCTTAGGTACTTAAAACTGGGGATTCCACATTGGGATGACCCCTTACCTGGAACATATGCCTTGCACCCCAGGGCCCTTGATCAAGAAAGCAGATATGGGCACTGAAGGCCTTAGCCCATATGGGTTTTTGGTTTAGCTTCAGGGGACTATATACTAAATAATCAAATGTGTCTCATTTAAATTGCTCAAGAAGCTAAAGGATGTAAGGAAATCAACATTTCAAAAAAAATTGTAATATGCAATTCAATTATAACAAACTGCCAATTCACTAATTCAATTCTTCTGTTATGAAAGAATTGGCTCATTCAATAATGAATGTCATTCAGTCTATGTTGAAATGTTCGGGTGCATTCATGCTCAATAACATCATTCAGCATTTTAAAATATAATTTAAAAAATCTAAATAATTTTTAAGATATCAAAATATAGGTAAAACAAATTAATCTATAAATTAATAAATTATTCTTATGAGCAGTTAAACTACAAATATATATTAATCAAATTATCATTTACTTTGTAGATTACATATACATTTAAATCATCATATTAAAATTATTTAAGCATTAAATATGTATTCACCTCTTTCATAATCTTTTCAAACTGGTCTATTTCATATTGAAACTTTGGTGATGTGATTCCAAGAAACCATGCTAAATTTTCTCCTAAGTAATCACACACTGAAAAGAATTCAAAAGACTTGTAATCAAAAGATATATATAAAGAGAAAACTCTTATATTATTTGTAAAAGTTAACTATATTACATATAATGAAGTCTTAAAACATAAATCATATTAAGGCAAACACACATTATCAAATTTAAATACATTATTGCCAAATTCTAAAGCTTTTATAATATTAGTTCAAAGAGTGATTCATATTTTTATAATTTTTGTTAAAATCTCGTGCAGAAACCAAAGTTATTTTGATTAGAAATTTTACCTGCAAGAGCTTGCGAGCCCATCCACCAGAACATGTAACCGAAATATGGAATCCATGGTAAAGTTTTCTAAGAGAAATTAATGTAATATTAGAAACAGTCTTATGTTTAATGCTCAAATACAATAGAAATCCTGGTTAATCGGACTTCTTATAGTATAAAGGCCTATAACATGTCAAAAATAAGGAATTTGTATCATTTGAATTCTTGTATCACATACTAAATACAAGCATGTTTTTTCTGAGCCAAAAGTATATATATATTAAGTACATTAAAAATATTTAATATGATTTAACACAAAATATAACACTCAGTATATTTTTAATTATTTCAAGTAATATTATTGACATTTAATACATTTCTTTAGAAAAATTCCAATACAGAATTATTTTCTCCAAACAATTTATATAATGCATAATACATTGATAGAATTACAGTTACTTCCAACAATATACTTCGATTTAAAAAAATAAATCAGTATGTTTACAGAAAAATAGATCATTAAAGAGTTAGTGACATTATAAAATATTTCCAAACATCCATTCAACAATTTAAAAATCAATTTTAACAAAACCCCAATTTCTTAATTCCACCTATCTTAAAATATTTTAAATAAAATGCAGTACTTTATAAAGGAGATTATTAAAATATTGTGCTTGTAAAAATAGCCCTAACATTTCAAGACCTTTTTTTATTATATCCAAAGTCAATATTATTTTAAATGTGCAAATTTCATATAAAAACTATTTCAGATTAAATGAAGTAAAAGCATGACTATAAAATAAATCCTCCATATGAGGAAGAAAATTATTATCATTAAAATAAAATTAACTGCTACAAGCTTTTAAAGATAACATAAGCTTATTGTATTTACATAGGCTAATAATATTTAACATTTTAACATGCACAGCAATTTATTTATTTGGCAAAATTTTATGATGTTTCTTTGTCCAACGATGCTTTTTACTTAAATCATTAAAATTAAATTTGCTATATATATTAATGATATTTATAACAAATTAGAATTCTTATTGTAGACTGCTATTTTTTTCAAAATTTTGGCAAAAGGAATAAAAAAGTACAAAAGTTCAAATTCCTTTTATCTGGTATTCGATCTCAAAGGAATACTATGTTATCTAATAAAAAAAAATCAATTTTATACATATATAAACATTTGTGTACTTTATAATTACAGAAAACAAAATCCTATGATACAATGGAACATGTTGCCTAATTTCCTATTATTTTTATTTGTGTTTAATTAAATTTAATCCACTTAGCAAGTTATCAGTTAGTGAGAAATGATATTTGTGTTTCTGCAAATCAATCTTTGCAATCATATCAAGAACAGAATATGGAAGAGAAAAAAAGATCAATCAAAAGTAGCCTCAAATCGAATATTTTCGAATTACAATTAAATGATATTTGAATCTTACAGGATCTATTAAAGGTTGGTTATCTTTAGCTGAATCATCAACTTCATCTTCATCAGTACTATACTCCTCCAATATTCCGTCACTAAAATAAACTAATCGCTTGGGAGCTTTCTTCCTTTGCAATTCTGTCAAATTTATTTCAGTAAACGAAGATGAATCACCAGAGCTCTATAATAATATAAAAAAGGTCACTAATTTACAATAGTAACATATTAAATTATTCCTATAAAAAACATACTACTTACGTGAACCATTTTAATCGTGACTTAATGAAAATTCTAATGAATTTTTAGTCAGAATCAGATTTAATTATTCACATTTGACATGAATAAACAATTACAAATATGAAAACAAAACCATTTGTAGTTAAAGTTGAAGTTCAAGATCGATTTTTACTGTGTTATGCTAAAAGACAAAATAGGCTTTGTACACTGCAATGGTCCTTTCAACATAGATAATTTTAAATAATTTAGTGCTTAGGAGAAAATTCAAAGCAGTTTATCAGGCTTTCTTGTTGAATGATGAAATATAACAGAGCTATACAAAACCATTTGTATAAACTGTTGATCAAAACTCGAAAACAAACAAAAAAAAAAAATTAAATATGCCACTGTTAAATTTAAAATTTAAATTCTTCCTTTTTATTTATTTAATTCTTGTCACTCTAGGTCTAGATTTTCTTCTACTTCAGCTATTTAACTTTTTTACAATCGCTAATGCGGCTACGAACCCAAACATCACAGGTTCAATTCCCACTCAATCCAATTCGCTACAAATCTATGCATAGCTTGCTACTCGCGATTACTTCCGTATCTCATTTTTGGTTTCAAACTGTATAATTTTATTAATCTATTCCATTTATTTCCCAAATGAACCTCAAGGTTGGACTGGGAAGGTTACTAGTTTGTCTGATTACAAGTGGACCCTTTCCAACGTAAACTAATTGAAAATAATATTTTGTCAAACAGAAGCTTTCCGAACTGGAACAAATTAAATTAAATCTTAGCCCAAAATGTCATGACAGAATTAAATTTGAGCACAGAATGTATTCCCTACATGAATATTAAAACAACTAGAAAACGATCTGAAGTTGTGTTATGACATATGAAGTTTAAAATTCAAAGCCTTGGTGGCACACAAATATTGTACAGTATTATATATTGATCAATATTCGTAATATTGTTTAATATTGTGGATTCTTGTTTCAGAAATTGTTTTAAGAATATATATGCCCTACAGTCAATATATATGGCCCTCCGGTTTTACTGAGCCTAAGACTCATTAGTTGGCCGGTCAGCGGTGTCCCGCTATCTCAGTCAATATATATGCCCAATCAATAAATAACTAATAAGCATTTAATTATCCCTATAAGTGATAAAAAAAGTCCTTTTCATTTTTACTTAGATTTAATTTAGCTAACAGTTCTAATTATGCTCGTGATACTTTCTCTGTAACATGAAAACTATTATGGATACAACGAATAAGCTTGTACAAAAATTTGCCTTTCTGAAATTTATTTATATGAAGGATTTATTATGAAAAGATATTTAAATAAAAGCAAAATTTGGTAGAAATAATTTAAATCTTGACTTATTTATTCAATAAGGCCTTATTACACGGAAAAATATCGTCTGCACTTTTCGTCAGCAATTTTTCGTTTCTACTCTCAAGAACTAGTCAAGCAAGTTTTTTTCTTCAACTTTTTTTAACCAACTTTAAAATGCCGACGATAGTGACGGAAATATTGTCTGCAAACGAAATTCAACCAATTATGCTAAACTTCACACCAGTGACGTCATTTTCGTTGTCGTTTGCTGGAAAAAAGTGCAAACGATATTTCGCCGTGTGATAAGGTCTTTAAGCAACTTTTTAAAAAAATTCTTCAAAGACTGCCTATTTGTATTCAAGAGTTTGTCTCTCACAGAACAGGATAATGACTTAAAATTTTGCCGAAATTCTTTTGTATTTATATACATCGGCAGTTATAAAAATTTCAATTATCTCTAACTGATATTTTTCTGGCATGAATAAATCAAATTTCATAAATCTCAAGTAGAGAAATGCAATCTTAAAATACTATTGGTTGGTCTTGCTTCTTTGATATGAATTTAAATTGAAAAAGCATGGCAATTCATCTTCCGAAGTATATATTTCAACAAGACATTTGGATGTTCTTCCTTCTCTGATAAAAATGGATGACAAAAAATAAAGCAATCTATGTCTTCCATGTGGGGAAAAAAACTGAATGTTTATAAGATTTATGTTTCTTCTATAATAAAAAAAATTAAAAAATGAAAACATATATTTCTCTTTTTAAAAAAGAACAAAAATCTTTTTCTTCTTGTTTCTCAAATTTGGAAAAGAAATCCAAATTTTTTCAATAACGTGAGCAAATTTTTGTCTCATCCTAGCGTACATGTCTTAAAAATATCGCTTTTCTAATTTTCTTTAGAAGGAGTTGTGCTACTATTTAGATATAGCTAGGATCGAACTCACGATCTTACGGTTCGTGGCCAGATAACATGACCACAAGATTAAAAGTGATCACTCAGTCTTGAGGATGCCATCTGGCTTATAAAACTTCCACCACAATACTCGCCCTCCTGAGACAGGTGAGGCGAACGATATTTTGTTCCTTTTTTTTAATGGTGATCATATTGGCTGTTGAATTTTTTAAGCGTCTTACCCATTTTTGGGGCTGACTACTTACCAGCTCCATTTCTTTTCATTGGCTGATATCACCCTTTTTATTGGCTCATTATTTATCGCCTTTTATTATTCTTATTTATTGGCTCATTTTTTATCGGCTGATTATATATCGCCGTTTTATTTTAAAAAAAAATTCGGGTAGAGGGGGCCACAACAGCTGTACGAAGGTTGCGTTTTATTTGTTCTCATCGCCCTAGGTCACCAATGCTAAGATTGGCGATAGCTAGGATCGAACTCGTGATCTTATGGTTCGTAGCCAGATAACATGACCTCAAGACTAAAAGTGATCACTCAGTCTTGAGGATGTTATCTGGCTTATAAAGCTTCCACTACAGTTGAAAACGAATCCCTTTCGTCTTTAAATGGGACGCCGTTAGTTTCGTAATTGAGTTGAAGTTTCACTTTTTTTCCTTCACAGCTTCTGTAACAATGGTTCCATCACAGGCTAAAAAATATATTTTTTAAATATTAAAGAATTTCTTAGAAAATTTGATCAAAAATACTCAAAATGCTATGCAAACACCAAGAACGCACACGTATATATATTGTAACTTCAATAGTATATATAGCATGTGTATATAGTAATATCTATAACACATTTTTTCTGTTTAAGAATAATTAAGATTAGTTTCATCTTATCTATACTAATAAATGTGAAAGTTTGGATGAAGAGATGGATGTTTGTTTGTCAATCAGGTCAGAATCATGGCTGAACAGAACTGGATGAAATTTATCACAGATTGGAATTGAACATAGGCTACTATTTATTCCAATTCATTGAGAGGCTAATTTTTTATTAATTAAAAACTAACTTTTGCATGAAAAGGCAGAGACCAAATCTCGCCAAAGAGTAAGGCTTTAAATTTGCTTAGTTAACAATAAGATAAAAAATTCTCATCATTTTTTTTCCTTTTCTTTTTTTACTAAATTATTATATAAAATCAAAATATTATTCTCATGCTCATACTTTATATATTATTGAAATGAATTCATTCACCAAATAAGTTACTTTTACTTTCATAAAAGCATTACTGTCTTTTTATTATAAAGATATTTATTATAATTTCATGACAAAAAGATCTGAAAATAAATGTTTAGTAAATAATAAATACAAAGTATCAATGAAATATATTCATCTTTATTTTCATATAAAATATATTACAAATCAACAGGAATAAAAATAATAGGATATATCAGATCATTTAAGTAGATAACATGATTTCTTCAGAAAATACTTTGAATAAATTTTGTACTTTTTCTGACGCGAGAGTGATATATCAAAAATATATATTCAAAAAGAAAAATGTTTCATAAAGACCATTAGCAACAAAAATTAGATATCAATTCAAATATATTTTTATATAAGAAATATGCAAAATTACCTATAGGTAAGCAATTATTTCAATATAAGTAGAAAAGTTTGTAAGTAAATGCAGGACAGTATTTGCATAAAACTGTCAGTAAAAAGATCAGGAGATAAAAAAGTATCAGATTTTATAATGTATGATGATATGAGATTCATTTCAAAAATATTGGTTGCAAATTTTATTCTTGGACTCTTTGTTTTTCTTTTTCTTGAATATTTTTTATAATGAGATCCACAACTTGCATGGCACAAGCAGGAATCTTTGTACCTAAAACAAAATTATTACATAATTTTCATTATTAAACAAATTCAGAATAATTCAGTTTCTCTACAGCCATAATTATTTATTATGATTCTTAATTTCATTATATTGAAATATAAATCATACACATTACATATATATATTATACATACTATATTGAAATATATCTAAGAAATAATATGATTTAGTATACATTACAATATTTCTTTAAAATTTAATTACCAATAATCAGATTTTAAACAAACTTCTATTGCAAATTTTTCCTTTCTATTATTTAGATAATTTATATATTGAATTTGAAGTCTTTTGAACAATTGCCAAGCAATCTTGTATAAAACAAGAAGCAATTATTTGATATGGAAGGTTAATTATACAATTTTCAAAACACAATAATTATTCAGCATAACTAATAATTCTTAATAATAACTAACATGATTAAATAACATATCAAAAACAAATACTCCAGGAAGAAGCATTTTAGTACAGAAAAAAAGGAAGAAAATAATGCAAATATATCATACATATTTGTAATATTTTTAAAATTATTAATTAATTAGACAAAAACTAGCTCTTATTATTGTTTTTTTAGTTATGAAACAAAGAAATAAGATATTTATTTTGTAAAATTCTAATGTAATGACATTTATAGAAATTGGCACTTTTTTTATTGTTTTTATTCAATGACTAAATCGCATTGATCAAAATTCACCTTTTGATAATAAATTCAAAGGAAAAAAAAATGTTTATTAATTTTTTTTTCAGTTAAGATATATTTAACTCGTTGATATTTTTATTATTGTCAGCATTGGATTGCGGTACCTGTGTAGTTAAAATATGAGACAAATGAAATTCTTTTATTGTATATAACTAATGATAAATGAATTATTATAAATTTTTTGACTGAAGGTTCAGAAAGAGTTAATAGTAATTCTTTTTATATATAAATTCACAACATCATTTTGCATCAAAAATCATAAATTGCCTGATTTTGGTCTCATATTTATCTTAATTTTTTAAGCAAAAAGTAATTGAATGATTTTTCATCATTAAACAACTACCATAACTGAAATTTTAAAATCCTTTAATATAAAATGTGTTTAGTTTTCAGGTATTTAAAGATTTAATTTTTTTTTGGTTTAAAAACAATTATTCATAATAATAATAAATTTTACTTATTAGCATCATATATATTTATGAAGCCATTATGAATTTTTAGAGCAAAGTGACAATTTCTTGTCATAATATTTTTTCGTGATATTATTAGTGATATTCTCCAACAGTTTCGAACTACC
>JAPMOQ010031752.1:634976-671552 GCA_026543055.1 Argiope trifasciata
AAAAAAAATTTATATTTAAGTTAAGGTTTAAAAACAGAATATACCTGGTCCAAAGATGGCAGCTGCCCCAGCTTTGTAAAGGAAATCATAGTCTTGAGGAGGAATTACGCCACCAACAAATATTAGAATATCCCTGCAACACAAATACTTAAAATCATAAAAGAGATATATTCCCAAACATTTTTAAAACATCAATGAATGTATTTTGATAGTATTCAAATATGATATTTAAATAAAACCAACTTGTAAAGAAAAAAAAATTGCTCTCAGCTTTTTGTTGAAATTTTTTTTTTTTTTTTTTTTTACATTTTCATATTTGAATTCCCTACTTTTTCAAATATGAATACTTTTACTTTAAATTGCATTTGTAGATTTGTAAAACTTTATTATATAAAATTCTGTATGGATTAGAAGATTTAAAAAATTAAAAATTTATATATAAATTTAACTAAAACACAACACACACGCCATCAAAACTTACTGCACACATAATTTCATCATTTACATAATGATGATAAAATTAAAATAATGCAACTGTACTATCTTTAAAATCTTTAGCGTTTTTCAAATAAATAGATGAAAATCTAACATGGAAAAAGAACTATTTGACATTATTCTCATTGTGTATGCACTTCTTTTGTACCGTAAATAAGAAATCTAATTTTTTTTAAATATTAAAAGTACAACTTTGAATTTTTTACACAATAAACTGAATGTTAAGAGAATGAAATAGAGCAATAAAATAAATATTTATACTGTAACAAATTTTTGGATAATGAAAGAAAAGCATATCCTCAGTCGCATATGACTATCTCTATATTTTTTATACAGCTTATTTTCTTTTAATTTCTAAAACATTAATACAGAAAAAAAAATCACCTAATCAAAAACTTGAATTTAATTGAAAACTCCAACTTACTACGAAAACAAAATATTTATAATTTTTTATTACATTTTGTAGTAATGTCAATGTTAAGAGCTTAATTTGATAATTATTAGCTAATAAAATAAAATACTAAAACATATTTTATTTTAAAGGACTGTGTTCTTACTTACTCTCTATTCAACTTTTTCAATGCTGCGGCAAGTTGAGGAACTAAAGTTTTGTGGGCAGCAGCCAAGCTACTGACACCTACTGCATGAACATCAGCATCTACAGCCTGTTGGGCAACTTCATCAGGAGTCTGAAAAAATAAAAGCATTTTGATAATATCAAATTCTGCTTTAGATAGTAAACATCCGTCAAGTGTACTTTTCCTGTTTTATTTCAAAGAGTGTTAGAAATTCCTTTCCTTTAAATTAGAATTTCCTTTACTTGTGCTTGATGGTTATTAGCTTTCATTTTCATTTCAATAGATGGCTATTAGGGATTAGAGTATAAATTGAAATCATTCTTCAAATAGTCATATATAGTTTTATATTCAAATAGTTTCAAATAGTTTTATATTCTTGCATATTTTTTCAGTTTTTAAATGAAACAAATTGAATGTTTAGTTTTTAGCAAAATATTTCAAAAATGATGGTTATTAGCTTTCATTTTCATTTCAATACATGACTATTAGGGATTAGAGTATAAATTCAAATCATTCTTCAAATAGTCATCTTTTATATTCCTGAATATTTTTTCAGTTCTTAAAGGAAACAAATTAAATGTTTATTTTTTAGCAATTTTTTTCAAAAATTCATAGTTTAAAATAACAATGCCTAGCTTTCACTTTAATAAATTTTAAAATAATTTTTCAACTTTTTCCATTCATAGTTGCTTTTTGCAAGGTAAGAAACTTTTTGAATCCATTCCATTATAGAAAATCTTGCTATGATTTCAAAGTTGGAAGATAAATAATATAAAGAATGTTTATTTTTAAGTAATGCTTTTCAATTTAATGAGAGGAATTTCATAAAAAATAATAATGCAATTCCTATTATGGAATTTTTAAAGCAAAATATCCTTTTCTATTATTTTTTCTTAAACATACTTAACATAGATAAAGAAATTGAACATACTTAAAGAAATTGAAAGAAAACATTTTTATAAGAATCTTCATGATCCTGTTATTCTTTTGCACAAACTCATTAAAAGCCATCATTTAATTTAAGAAACCTGCAGACTTATAATTTAGGAAAAAAATGAATAAATAAAAACATGTACATACTCGAAACAAAGGCCCAATATCAATATCGAAACCCAAATCTGCAAACCCGGTTGCAATAACTTTGGCACCTCGATCATGACCGTCCTGGCCCATTTTGGCAACAAGAACACGAGGCCTGCGACCTTCCTCTTCTAAGAAAGCCTAAAAAAAAAAGTTTTAGATAGCATAAAATTCACTTAGTCTTTCAAACAGTTAAAAATAAAAAAATTGAAGCAAACTAAAAAAGATCACAATGTAAATCTTAATGAAAAGTTTTTATACCATCCCACCCTTCAACTCAGTTTATTTATAAATGGTAAAAATTCATAAAAATTCACATTTTTTAAAAAACTTTGCATAGCAAAATGACACTTTTTTAGTTTTGTTCAATATTTTACTTTTCTATCAAATCAACTTTTGAACTTTTTTTCTTTAAAAAAAAATTAAGGAGTTCTGAATCATGGATATTTATCAAAATCTCAAAAGCAACTTTTCTGATGATTAAAATACAATTCCTTTTTGTATAAGTAAGTAAACATAAGTTGTTTTTTTTTTTTTTTTGAAGAAGTGGGGGAGGGCTATTATAAGTTCGATGGTCCTACACTCAATCAGATATGTTATATTTTTTGTGTTTTAATTGAATTAAAAGGCTTATTTTACTTTAATTTCAAATGTATTCTAATTTAAAAAAAAAAGAATTATAAATTTCTGATTTAAAAATTTTGCTTTTAATAATTAAATTAAAATACATATGAGTATTTTTTGAGGCATTAAATCAATTGTAGTAGCCATTTGAACTAATATAAAATAAAAAAAATTGTATAATATAAAAAAAAAACTTTCTTAAACAAAAACGATTTCATAGCTTTATTAGGATTTAAGTTGCAGTTTTTTTTTTTTAAATTCAGTAACAAAATGAAAATCTTAGACAAATACATGCTATAATAATTATTAAAAAACATGATTAATTAGGGCTACAATACTGATGTAATGCTTGGAATTATCATTACAACTTATTTTGCCATCTTTTACCCATTTGGTTATTTCCTCCCAATGAAAGGAAATAGAAAATAATAATAATAATAAAGAGAAGAGAGGATAAAATGAACTATTTAGTAAGAGATTATACTACTTAGTTTTCCCTCAGAAACCAGTTCTAGATGGTACTGGAATTCCCACAGTATACAAGGATATAAATCAAACATCTTAAGATGCTTCCCAATGAATTTAACACTGGCTTAAATCTGGGCACAGACCAGAGTTGCTGACTGACTGATGTCTCCCCCCCCTTTTTCTATTCTCGCTAATGTACAAAACCTGTTGCTATCCATATTCCTATATCATCACTTTTCCCTGTTAGCAATAATTCATTTTGACTTTACTTTTACAATTCTCCAATGAAAGTTCATCTGCAATAATATGCATTTATTTTCATCAATTGGATTTTATTAATGAAAAATAATGGATGTTGACTGACTAAAAATAATAAATGTATTTAAAATTTTGAGCTATAATTATTTAGAGCTAAATTTGTTAAAAGAGTTGCATTTTAATTTTTTTTCTCCTGCAAAATTGTTTTTTGCAGGATTACTCATTTCTGAATGATGATCTACTATTGAATAAAATTGTTATGCAAATGTATGAGACTTACCTCTACTTTCTCTCTAACAGCTTCAAGATCTTCAGATTGACCATATTCAGATTTATATGCACCAGAGACCAATCTATCAGCAGCAACATGTCTTCCAAAGACCTACAAAAAACACACACACACACATTGCAATGAAAAATAAAGTATGAAGAAATTTTTAATATAAATATACTGTGAGCACTACCGAAAACGATTGAGTATATAATATCAACTTTCACAACACAAAAATATTCCTTTAATGCATTCCATCCATTCTTATTTCACATTATCTTATTATTTCTATAATGAAACTATAAAATGGAAATATAAAAACACAATGATAGAACCTCTATATATTTTGAAAAAATGACTAAATAAAACAATATCATGTACAACAAAGAAAAGAATAAAAAATAAAGAAATAATCAAAAACATTGCAAATATTCAATCTTATATTAAAAGCAGTGAAAAAAGCAATAAGTGAAGAAATATTTCATTATATCAACATGTAAAATATTTTTTTTTAAATATCAATTCTTTTTATCAATGCATTAAAAAAATGTTTTAAAGTAAAAAAGTTTGAAATTATTTTTCACTTTGTTGTTGTTATTGGTTATAATTAATGTATAAATACACTGGAATCTAGCTCACAATGTATATCATTTGAATATTATATATATATATATATATATATATATATATATATTCAAATATTTATATATATAATTTATAATTATACCCTAACATATATAAATTATATCTAAAAATATTAGAATAATTTCTTAGCCATTAAAACTCATCAGAAAACGAGTGAAAATCATTATGGAATTTCATTCCATAAATGTGAACAAGTGAAGTTAAAGATAAATGTTTAAAAACATGGAAACAAAGCTATTATATTTTAATTTAAATTTAGGATAGGGTATTCTAATATTAGAAAAGCTGCATTATAAAAAATAAATAATTCAAATTTCATTATAATAGTAAAAATTACTATTCAGTTTAAAGGTAACTGAAATTAGAAAAATAATTTTTTAAAAGATTTCACTGTCAACACTGGAGATATAAATTTCATATATATTTTAAACTAAGATAACTCTTAATAAATAATAATAATGAATAAAAACATGTCAAAAATGTTATTTAATTTTATGTTAATACAAAAATTTGAGCAAATCTTTCCAAGAAGTACACATTAGTCTTTAAAGATTTCTCTTAATTTTGTAATATTAAATCGATTGGTCTGTTAATGTCATGAGAAAGGGGAAAAAACATATCTTTATATATATATATATATATATATATATATATACACATACATACAGTTAAGATAAAATATATGAAAATGATATAAATATTAGAAGCATAAATAAAATAACTAAATATGTACAGCTTCCATGGCTTGTGTAATTTCTCCTACAGTAGCTCGAGCTCTTGCAGCATCAACAGCTAATCCTAGCAGATTACCATTCCCAGTTTTGGCACATTCTGTAATGGCTGCTAATGAGCGTTGACACTAAAAAAATTATTCCATTAGTTCATTTGACAATCCTTACACATATTAGTAAATGTGACTTTCAAAGTAAGTAGAATCATATTTTTTTCCCAATTTGTACCTGTAATAGATTTTTTAAAAACTTAAATGTGTTTAATGAAAACAAAGCTAAGTATTCAATCTAGTAGTGCCATTAAAAATGTTCAGAAAGGAAATTAATATTTAATGTAGCAAGTAGACTTAAAACACTTCCAAAATATGTAGAAATGTACCTTAAATAATCTACTGATAGCAAGAAAAAAGCCATAGGAAGAGAAGTTATAAACATTTTATGTATTAAAAAAAAATTATATGAGAATAATAAAATGAGATTTAGACTCACAGCTTAAAAATAATAATATAAAAAATAAATTAAGAGTAAGTATTAAAAATTACATTTTATTTATATGAATTGGTAATAACAATAGATTGAAAAGGCCAGAAGTGCTTGTATAAACAATTGTCAATCAAGAAAATTTGCAATTCCCCAAAATTGATTTACCAAAACAATTGAGACAAAATGCTTTACATTAAATGAAATACTCTACTATCAGAAATATTAATGAGTGGTTTAGATATCAGTGTAAAATTGCACTTGAAAGTTAAACCAACTGTAAACACAAGTGAGATAGAATTATCAATAATTATTTACGTAACAATTAAATTTTAAAAAGAAACATTCAAGTTTATAAATAGCTGAAGCCTTTTGTTCAAACTATGAAAAGAAGAAAAAGGAACAAATTATATATATTTACCTTTTCAGTGTCTCTTGTTGCTTTGATCCTCTTCAGTTTTTCAATTTGTAATGCACATACTTTTGTATTATCAATGACTAGCACATCAATTGGGTCCTCTTTGTCCTTTTGATATTTGTTCACACCTACTATCACCTCTATAGTTTTAAGAAAAATTTTGTTATAATAATGGTTGACCATTTCTAAAGATTTATTTAAAAGGAAATTATAATGATATAGAACATATATATTTTATATCAATATAACAATTCAGTATTTCCCTAATTTTTTGGCATTACCAAACCTATTTGATCTGATTAAAAAATAAATAATTATAAATGTATGCAAAATAATACAATGGTCATAAAATACACTTTGAAATCTTAACATAATGTTCATGGATAACTAGTGTCTATTAATTAAAAAAACTTAATGACTTGTTATTTGACGAAATAAAAATTAGTTTTATATGCAGCAATTTTCAGAAATCTTCTAGGTATCAAATAATACTTTATGAAAAATTCTAATTACAATTAAAAAATTGCATTTTTTTTAAGTATCTGACAAGTTAAGATAATACATTTGATATTTTTACCAAAAAATATTCAAGCAAATGAGGATGTATGATTTAAATAATGATACATTATTGACAAGCTTCTTAAACAAAACATGATTATTATTTATTAAGGTATGAATAAATTTTGAAAAGAATGTATGAACAATGTATCATCATCATCAATTTGGAAATCAAAGAAAAGTCTGCCAATACAAATACATTCTACATTTAGAAATCAGAATGCATATTTCTTTAAAAAAATAAAAAACAGAAAAACAGGAAACAGATTAATTTTTTTGTATGCATATAAGGTATAGTATGTAAAAAGGTAATGTATATATAAAATTTATAAAAAAAGTTTAAAGTTTCTCTTTTTCTCAAATTATTTATTTTCAGAAATTCATCTATACGTAAATAATAAAAATAACAAAATTGCCTATCAAAGATTTAGCATTATAATATTGGAAAAAATAATATGAAATGAACTATTTATCTTCAAAACCGTAATTTAATACTACTACTAATAATAATTTTTTTACCTTTTCCACTATCAATACGAGCCTGTCTTTTAGCAGCACACTCTTCAATTCTCAATTTGGGCATGCCACTAACAACAGCTTTGGCCATTCCTCCCATAGCTTCAACCTTCAAACCAAAAAATAATTAAGATAAAATAAAATTGATTAATTATTTTTATATTAAGTGAATCTTAGAGAATAGATTTTAATATTTATAATATTTATAAAAATATTTACTGATGAATGTTATACAATTTTGATGAACACAAAAATTATACTAAAAATTGTATTAATATACTAAACACTACATTGATTTTTCACAAACTATTTTTCTCTATTAGATAGAAGTACTTAAAATAATAAATTGCATATATTAAATATTTTTATTTATAGTTAATATAAGAATGAATATTTGATTTCATTTCCTTTAGACAATGTTACTTTTGTTTGTTGTTGCTAAGATTTTTAAGATTTCACAACTTCGCATATTTACGATAAATTCCTATATTTTAATTTTAACATTATAATTTAATTAGATTGAACTGTAATATGATTATGTCTATTTTTGGTCATATTAATTATCCAGATAATTATATTATTTTTGGGTCCAAAAAATTCCTAATTTTCTCATTTCTGGCCTTGTGGTAATCCTGTAATTATCTAAGAAATCTGCCAAAACTTTTTTTTTTCACTGAACTAAAAAAGAGAGCAAGAATTGGCCATTGAGAAAATCATTTGAACTTTGTAGCAAATACATTTTGTACAAAAGTCTAGTTAGTGCAAAAACATTATATTACTATATACTATCTAAAATTAAACTACTATATGTACTACATGATATAAATTGCAAAAGTACTTTAAAAGTAACAATTGCTTTAAATATTAATATGGAATGTTGTTTCACTTATTAGGGGCAAAATTAAAAGAGTGTATTTCATTAGACTAAAAAAAAAAAAAAAAAACCACATGTTCAATAAATGTTTCCCAATTCAAATGAGGGACCTTGAAAAGGGTGCTTGGAGTAACTTAAAAGATGCCACTAATAAGTTTTTGAATAATAATAAAAATCCTACATAGAGTAAACAGCAGAAAATATAAAATATACAGTAAAAATACAAAACTTTAGATGTTCAAAAAGAATACAGATTCAGTCTAATCACATCTAAACTTTTTCCCCAAAAATCTTTGAGCAATAAGCAAAGAGTAGGAAGAATGCTTTCATAGAGGCATTAAAGAAACAGAAAAAAGCTACTGGAACTGATGATGCGTTAACATGCTTACAGATAACTGCTGGATGCTTTACTGACACAGAAATACCAAATGCAGTTTTACTAGAAAATGCAAAAGACTATATAGGACTCTGGATTAATAAAAATTTAGTACTTTATGTATTTGGATAATTTAAAATGGATTAAACATGTTTTTTTAAATATAAATTCAATCAATACAATATGGTACATAAATGTTTTCTAAGTAAACAAACCTAAAATTGATTCAAAAATATATAAATAATAACACATTTATATATTTTACTTTCGATGCATTTTGCAAATGTTAATTTCGTTTAAACTTTACCTCCCATGAAATACTATACATCAGTAACAAAATATGTTAAAATGAAATGTGGATAAATTTTACATGATGAAATAAAAAATAAATTTATTTTTGGGATACAGATCCTAAAATCTTATAAAAACATCATAAATTTTTAAAAAGCTTTTAAATAGTTAAATTTTGCAGCTTAATTAATTAACAAATTCTTTTTTCAAACAAATTGAGTTGGAAAGAAAGTAATTATATGAAACAAATATTTCACATTCATGTAAATACATCTATTTTACATATAAATAAAATCATTACAACCCTAAATTAGCAAATTATCAATAGTCTATACCTCTTCTATAATTTTTAGTGCTTCACTATAAACTTCGTTTGTCAAAGATTCCATCATATAAGAACCACCCCAAGGATCTATGATCTGAAATGATAACAAATAAAAGGATGAAAATGAGACATAAAAAATGATTTTTTTTTCTTTTGATACAAAAATAATTTACAAATATTCATAGTTTTTATATAACCTTTACAAACTATGAATAAAAAAAAAAAAGACTTTCAGCATTTCAAAGAATAATTTCTAAGAAAATTATTTAAAGGATAATCTGCAAAAACTTCACATTAGCAACAATATTATAAATTTTAATTCCAGTTTAATCAAATATTTAAAAATATTTTTCTGAAAGCAAGAAAAAATATAATAAGAGTCAAAAAGATATTATAGGTTTCAAGATCTATCCTCCCACCCCAACAATCTTTATAATCACAATCAAATATTAACTCTGCTTTATAATTTTGTTAAGTATGACCAGTGAAAGTTAAGTACACAAAGAATGACAAAGTATGACAACATAAATAATTTTTAAATGAATGAAAAATATTCCATCATAACAATTATTTTATGTGGCAAATCGGTAGCATTAACTTATTTAAATATTACTTATTAATATAGCATGTCTGTTGAATATTTAATAATGATAAAATATTTATTTTCTAGCATCCAATATCCTTTTTATAAACAGCTCTATTATTCATACGTAAATATTTCACTTCAATGATCAAAATTATTGCTTTTCATTGATCCCTTTTGATAGTCTTGCAAACAAGTCAACATGTATTTTTAAGTTTAAAAATTTTTCAATTAGCATATGCTACTGAGACAGATTTTGAAGAAAAACAATCTATCTTTCAAATTAGCTGAAATGAGTGACAATCAGCTAAATATTTGCCACCTTTAAAGAAAACGTGAATTTTCAACATGTCTTTTGCTTAATTACATCATAAAGGAGAAACAAAACAACAAAACACATAATAATTAAAATAATAATAATTTAAAAACATTCTTTAGAAAAGACCTAATATAAAAATGTAGACACCACATATAAAATGCCTTTTTTTTTTTTTAATTCAGTGTTTCAATAATTACAACAAATAGCTTAAAAATTAACCATCACCCCACTATCTTGAAATTAATGTTTATATAATACACACATGCTATGGAAAACTAAATGTAAAATAATAATGAATAATTCATAATTATAGATCAAATATTTGTAAAAAAATGTATTTAATTATTATAATTTTCTTTAATATAGCAACTTTTAAGATACTTCTCACAAAAAATTTTTACTAAATTGCAGAGACATTACATGTGGAATGCCAGTTTCCTCTTGTAATATGATCTGAGTGTTTCGAGCAATTCTAGCACTGAATTTGGTAGGTAAGGCGAGAGCTTCATCAAAAGCATTTGTATGTAATGATTGTGTTCCACCAAATACAGCTGCCATGGCTTCAACTGTTGTACGTATGATATTGTTGTATGGATCCTAAATAAAACAAGTCATGTTTTAGTATATTAATAAGAAATTTAGAAATCACTACATAATGTGCAGTATTTAAAAAAAAGGATTAGTAGAATATTATGACTAATTCAATATTAAACATAAGCAATAATAGAAATAATTACTTGTTCAGTCAATGACCATCCCGAAGTCTGACAATGGGTTCTCAACATCAAAGACTTGTTATCTTTTGGGTTGAATTTCTCTTTGATCAAGTGAGCCCATAGACGACGAGCAGCTCTCATTTTGGCAATTTCCTACAAATCAACTCATTTGTAAAATAACCTTTTGGAATTCTTTAATCATTAATCCTACAATGGATGCTTCAATATTATATTATGCAAATCTATAAAAATAAGAGTATTGGGAACCTGAATAAATAAATAATTATAAATCTCAGCAATAATTAATAGCATCTGCTGTTAAATTAAAGGTTTTTATTCTACAGGATAAGGAATATTTAATTATTTCATTCATCTATAAGTGGTATTTGGCAATCAGTAGGTTAACTAGTACTTCTGGTTTGTATAGAGTTTCAACTAAATCTTCTGTATGACCTCAGTAAAGTGTTTCCAAACTTTAAAATTTGATAATCACATATCTTGTATTAGTTAGAAATATAATGTCATTATTATTTTTTATTCTATGCATATCTCTAATTTTCAATAATTTTGCCTTGAATTTAAAAATTAAAAAGGAAAAGGTTAAATTTCATCATATTCAGTGACATGTTAGTTGAATTGGAACACATTAATAAAAATATAAGAAAAAAAAAAGAATTTAACAATTGAATTTTATTAATGGAACAGAATATATCAAAATATCTCAAATCAATTTAAACCAGATGAGGAGTCTCACTGAATTTTGTTGTACTTCCTTTGATAACGGAGTTACCTTGTACATAAAATTGGATTGGACAAGGCCATAAAATACAAGTATTCAGAATTTCATTTCCAGATTCCCAAACAAGAGAATTTTGTATAAAGTAGCAAAGCGAAGAAAACTGAGTATATATTTTGAACAAGATATTTCAACAATTAATGAAAATCAAAATCTGACACAAATTTTAGTAAGATAACATCAAATTTCATTAATTTAAGTCCCAGCAATATTGAGTTAGTGGATTTAAATGTATATGAGTATATAGATTATAAAGTTCTTGATAAATTCAGTCAAAATTTTATAAGATCCATATTTAAAATTTTAAAGCTCAAATAGATTTTATTTAGAAGGCATTGCAATTGAGTCTCTGTTCAGAGATGGACCATTAATTTGATAATTAATCTACTCCTGAATCTGAGTACCAAATTTTACCCATCTAGTGTTTTTTTTAATGTTGTGTAAATCATGATCAGTTTAACTCATACAGCCAAACAAAGCAATTTTTTACAAATGGATTCCATTCAAAGTTCAGTTTAAATCTGGAAATTTTTGAACAGATCATATATCATATTTCATTTTTCTACTTTAAAGCCTTTTGGAATTATCTTGTTTACCCACAAATATAATTCTAAAAATGTGTTTTGAAGTTACAGGGAGATCTGAAATTTGAAGAGATGTCAAGATTGAAAATTTATTTTTAAAATATTTTTTTAAGATCTAAATAATGTATCTTTACATATAAGAGAATAAAGAGACAAAAGTCCTACAAATCAGCCAACATGCAATGTAAAATTAGTTTTAATAACTTAAAAACTAATAAAATGAAATTAATTTATTATTTTTTTTATTAACTATTGCCTATAATCCCTTTTAAAACATTATATAAACTAACATTTTTTTAAAAATGTAAATAAATAGAAAAATGGAGCTTTTTTATATTTTTAATAAAAAATATGGTCTGAATATTTTACAGAAATGAACCCAATCAGTTTGAAAACTCATTACTTTATAAAATTACCTGATTACTTTAGGAAATTCATGTAAAAAGCCTTTTCAATCAAGAAAAAATGAAAAATTATATAGCATATAAGATTTTAATATTTATTATGTAATATTAAAATCTTATATGCTTACATATTGCATTACAAAATACACTTAAAATTAATCACAGAAATTGTAACACTCTTTTTCCAGTTAAATCAAATTCAAAAGTATTAATATACGTACCATGTAAAAATTCATTCCAATACCCCAAAAGAAAGACAAACGAGGTGCAAAATCATCAATACTTAAACCTGCTTTTAAGCCTATGAAATAATAAAAAAATAACCAATTATTAAAAACAAATTTTCTACTTTAAAAATTTTGAATTTAAAAAAAGAAAGAAAGAAATGAAAATAAAGGAAAAAGATAAGAAAAAGAAAAGGAAGAAAGCAACACGGATACACAGATAAATGTTATCTGGCATTCTCGGTAATATTGCGATTCTAATTTTAGTGGATGCATGAGTAGTTTTTCCCCCACGATTTCAAGCTTACAATCCTTCTGGACCATGCTTAATGTATTGCAACATTAAAATATTTATCATTTTATAGTTAAAATCTTCAAGGTTTTCAATATGCATGTGAAAAAAAAATGGAATTAAAGTCATGCCTCTATAACAAAGCCATTATCACAGACAAATACAAATATGTAAAGGAACCCCTTATTTAAATTATAGGAGAATTATGATGAACAATGCACTTCAAGAAATATACAATAGAATTGAGCAGTTAATGAGGAACAAAGAAGTTCTAATAAAAAATATAAAAATTTCATTATAAGAATTAGTTAGCTAATTAAAAACTGATTCAAGTTATTTAATGCTTGAATTTTCTTTGATTCAATCTTTCCATATAGTTTAAATAAGCACAAAAATGTAGTAATACTTTTAAAATTCTCGCTCTTTCTCTCAAACACACACATATTTAAATAATATTAAAAAATTTAATAGAATAAATTTTTGAAAGAAAATAAGTACCAGTTCTAGCATATTCTAAACCATCAGCAATTGTAAAAGCAAGCTCTAGAGTTGCATTTGCTCCTGCTTCTTGAATGTGGTATCCAGAGATTGAGATCGAGTTGAATTTGGGCAAGTTCTTATAAATAGAATTAAAAAAATATATATATTTATTTTCTGCTATACATTAAAATTTTAAATAGAAAAATGTCTGAAACATTAAAAAACAGTAGTAAATATAAAAACAAAACTGACCTATGACCAGAAAAAAATATATAAGTACCTAGTAGGAGTTTTGATCAGAATCTAATAAATGACGAGAATAATGGGAAAAATGGTTTTTAAAATATTTTGACTTTATGTGATATAAAGAAAATCAAATATTTTTAATTATTTTAATTGTAAAAATATGCCAAATATTTATTTATGAAATCTAAAATATCTATATAAATAGAAGGAAATCCATAGTTCATTTATGCACAAAACAAAATTAATCTATGTAATCCCTAAATTATGATATAAAATTTTCTTTATTTATTAAAACAAGTATTAATAAGTATAATTTCTGAAAAAAGAATGCTTACTACAACAAATTAGAGATTTACTAATTTCAATGCAGTAAAAATTTTGTTTACACAAAAAAATGCTATATTATACAAAGAATGACAAAAACAATTCATATAGTTAATACCCATATAACAAAATATATAGTTTTTTAATTAAAATTACCATAACCATGTACATTTTTATTTTGATAAAGTAACACTGATTTACTAACCTGTGAAACATATTCAAAAATGTCCCCAATAATTCTCATAGAATGATCTGGTGGATATATGTAAGTATTTCGAACCATAAATTCTTTAAGAATATCATTTTGAATGGTACCGGCAAGTTGTTCCTTTTTAACACCCTAAAAATAAGTCAAAACATATAAAAGAAATTCATGAAATCAAATTACAAATTTGGAATAATTTTAACTGATAT
This sequence comes from Argiope trifasciata, assembly GCA_026543055.1. NCBI lineage: Eukaryota > Metazoa > Arthropoda > Arachnida > Araneae > Araneidae > Argiope > Argiope trifasciata. The sequence continues at coordinate 649,347 of JAPMOQ010031752.1, forward strand.
AAATAAAATTCAAAATACTAAAATTTATCATTATGACATTCCACAGACATGTCCCACATACAAATATTTTGTACTTTTTTGGACAATGAGAAGTATTAAGTATGTACTTTTGACTTTTTTTTTAAACTTTGGAAATCAAAATTTTACACAGAACTAAAATATTAATAAAAAAGATGATATATCAAATTTTATTATCTTAAGGCACTATATTTTTGATTATATTTACATACAAATAATTATACAGACTATCAAATGATCAACTTGCTGGTGGTTTGAATTAAAAATTTGAAATAGATCTATGTTCAGATGTTGAAACTGAATATCAAATTTAACTTATTTAGCTCTTCAAATTTTGCAATCATTTGTATTTGAAAAGACAAGTAAATTTCCAACAAATAGATTTTATTCTAAATTCGATAGAAATTTTCACACTTGGTTTTAAGACTACATACCAAATTTCATCTATTTAACTCAAAGCATTCTAAGTTATTGAATTTAAAGATAAGACATAAGTCCAAAAATGATTTTTAATATTTTATTCAAGAAGACTTGAAGTATGGAGATTGTCAAAATTTTGAGTTTAAATGTAGATAATGTAGAACAATACCTGTTCTTCCCCAGCAACAACAAACATGGCCAAAACAGGAATAACTGCTCCATTCATTGTCATAGAAACAGAAATCTTGTCCAATGGAATCCCATCAAAGAGAGCTTTCATGTCCTCCACAGAGTCTACAGCAACACCAGCCATGCCAACATCTCCCAGAACTCTCTCATTATCAGAATCATATCCACAGTGGGTAGCAAGATCAAAAGCAACAGATAAACCTTGTTGACCCATTCGAATGTTCTCTTTGTAGAAAGCATTACTCTCTTCAACAGTACTGAAACCAGCATACTATTAAAAGAAGATGACAATTTAAAATTGAAATTTGATTTTGGAATATAAAACATACACTAATTTATAGTACTGGGATGATAATGATATCAAAACTACACTTATGTCAACATTAGTTATGCTTATAATTTAAATATAACTAATTTATTTCTGAAATGCAAACATTTATAATAAGTTATAAAAGAAACTATTTAAATCTTGCGTAAACATATATTTTAAATAGGTATCGCATTTGATATTTTTACTGGTTAAATACAAAACTACTTTTTTTAGAAAACTTTTTCAGTGCATATCTGAAAATAAAAAAAAATTGTTCACTTCTAACCTGACGTATAGTCCATGGCCTTTGAGAGTACATAGTAGGATAGGGCCCTCGAGTGTAAGGGAAAATTCCAGGCAATTCATCTGTAATATCTTTAGTATCTCCTTTTGTGTAAAGGGGTTTCATGGTTATACCCTATAAATAAGGAGAAATAATAAAAGAAGAAATTAGCACATGAAAATATTCTATTTACAAGTTGAATTACTTACTAATATTCATCATATCAACATGAATATAAAAAGAAAGCTGGAATAAAAGGAAATGTTTATAAAGTTAAAAAAAAATTCATTGCTTTGTAGATTTTATATACTAAATTTTTAAAAAATTGAAGAAAAGGACTTAAAGTCTTCCATTTTAAAACAAATGATCACTTTGTCAGAATCAACCCTATTCTTAAACCATGTAATAATAAAGTAGTAATTTTTATTCATGTCAATAAGAAATTACAGATATTAAAAAAAAAGGATCCCACTGTGAACAATATTTGATGGTACTTTTCCTTTATACAGGCACAAGCGAAAAGTCGCCAATAATGATGCAACCAAAGCCAAACAGAATATCACCGCCAGTAACCTTTTCCACATTTTTCAAAGAAAGTTGTGGCCATTTTGCCATCTGTGCCAAAATGGTGACCAAAAAAGTCTGCTTGGCGAGATTTGCGCCAGTATAATGGAAAAGTACCAATTTGATTTTTCAGAATCTATTATTGTTATTCACTCTCACACCATTAACATTTTTAATGTGTGTAATTTTAATGGTTTATGCAAACTTTATGCACTTCATACATTAACAGTCGCAGGGATATGCATGCATTTACAAAAATATTTTTTTCTGACAAACTATGTACTAATGCCCATTACTTAAAAACACAATAAATTAACCATTAACAAAAATTAGATTAGCCTGAGACATGCCCAGTCTTAATCCTCTGATTGCCCAATGGTTGAGATGCCTCTCTCCCACCTCTATAGTTATTTCCTCCACTAATCTATTTTTATTTCAAAAAGATCAATAAACAGAAACCAACTCATCTATTTGTTGTTTTAATACTTTTCCATTATACCGGTGCAAGCGAAAAGTCACCAATAATGATGCAACCGTCAAACGGAATATTGCCGTTGGTAACTTTTTGTCGCCTCATTTTTCAAAGCAAGTCACAACCATTTAGTCACCTGCACCAAAATGGCGACTATGTGCTGTTGCCAAAAAGTCTGCCTGGTGAGATTTGGGCAGATATAAAGGAAAAGTACCGCTGTTTCCTCTTCCACTGTCATTCTTGATTAATACCGCTAGTAAGTGATCAAAGACAGATGCTCAATTTGCATTAAACTTTCTGCTTGTTAAGAGCCAGACCTTGAGAACTATATATTGAATGGCTCACATCTCAGAGCAACAATGGAAGATAATGTTGAAAATTAGGTGATAAATAAATAACTAAAATTAAGGAAAAATTCACTGAACTATTATTAAATTGACATCATTAAAAAGCTGACTTTTTAAATGGTGTAATGTTCATTTTTGTACAATAATATTTTTGGATGTTACTATGGACATAACAACAAAATTACTAATTAAAATTTCAAATAAATAATTGTGGGGTATATTCCCATTTTCATGGTATATATGTGCCAAATTTGGTAGTTGTAGGTGAAACAATCTGGCTTGTAGACTATCAACACATACACATTCATGTTTATTATTAATAGAGAAGAAAAGCTAGAAAACCTAAACAACAACCAGTAAGTACCTATATATATATTTAATGAGAAATTTATATGCAAACACATCAATATCTTGAGCTTCTAATTAAATAAATATATATACATATTAACTTATTTTATGGCTTAGATATTTAAGATAAATATACATATAATTGTGTATACTATCTGTATAAAAGGTGACTCATAATGCAAGCATATAAAAAAAATTTGGTGCCTCAAATTTTGACTACCATCAACCTAAGAATTTGGCTAATAGCATATATTTTATGTGTATGTGTGTGTTTAAACTTTAAAGATAAGTGTCTCATAAAGGATCAAAATCTAAATCATTTTAATAATAAAGTTAAAATGTTTGAAATCTTTTTTCATTGATCAATCTTACTTCAGCAGTGTGCCAGGCTAAAACGTCCATTGGTTCCTTGCCTTTAAGAACTTTCCTTGCCATTTTAACCCAATCTTCAGGCATGTTTGAATTGGTCGCATATTTTGCAGATGGATTTATTCGAAGCTGCAAGGGGAAAAAAAATTATCATATAAGTATCATCCCAAAAATGAGCTTTTATCAATTTTGAAGTGATTATTTAAGATAACAATGAGCTGATAAATATAAATATTTTCTAAAATATATACAAGATATGATAAGAAAACAAATTTAAGATATGGCAGTAAATTGTAATAATCAAGGCAAGGAATTTCTAATTAACATCTCACTTGAAATGATAATAAAATAAATTTAAGATATAATATTAAAGTTGTAATAATCAAGGCAAGGAATTTCTAATTCACATCTCACTTGAAAAAACTTAAAAACTTAAACTTACTTACTAAACCAAATTGAAAAATATTTATTAAAATGCATTTATGCACAATATATAAAAAGAAATCCAAATCTCAGAAGATTTATATAAAGAATGGACATTTGTAAACTCAGTTGTTTATCTATTTCTATCAATTAAAATTGTCAAACAAGTAATCCCAAGGTAATATGAGGAAAATTTTATTTTCAAAAACAGTAATAATTTATAATAAAAAATTTTCAAAAACAATAATAATGATTAAACAGTATAATAATTAAATAGTATAATAATAACAGTATATAAGTTATAATAATAATTATTAATTCTCTTCCATATAAAGACAGAAAGTTATAGCTGTAATATTAGCTTTATTCCCGGTCAGAATTAAGCATCCTATTTTTAAATACAGCATTACCAATTTAATTATTTCAAATTGCACTGGCCAACACGTCACTATTGTCTATGTAATAAAAGTCCAAAAGAGTTTCTTAGTCTCCACTCTTTTCCCTCCATCACTAATATGGGTTTGAAAGTCTTGTTTTTTACCCATGCTAATTTGTCTCCAAAGTTGTAATAAGAAACAAAAAGTTGTATAAAGTTCTGACAATTATTTGAAAACTTATATGCAACAGAATATACTAATATCATAATAATTTTTATGTTTTCATAAGGACTTTATAAATATTTTAACATAATTATTTTTGTAATTAAATATTTAAATTGCAATGTAAAACTATTTTTAAACTTTTGAAATATATTCCTTGATAAAAAAACACAATTAAAATTGAATCTTAGAGATATTATTTGTTAAAATTACAAGTATGTGGCTCTGTATATTAAACCTATTTTCATTACTTTTTGTTAAAAAAAATAGTATATTTCACTATTAGAAATCTGCATTACCAATACAGATATTAATTATTTGCAAAAATATCTAAACATTTAATTTTTTTCAAAGAGGTTTAAAAGAGGCAAAAATAATTATTCTATTATGGCAAAATAAGATCTTGAATTTTTAAGAAAGTTTAACAAAGATAATTTTACAGTTTAATACTTTTAATAGCATTCAATAAGTACATATAAAGAAAAACTAAATACATATATTCTCAAATACAGTTATCATTATCAGGATAAATTTTAGCATGTTTCATTTTGGAAGAAATAAAAAGTTTAAAGAGAAATCTTTAATTTAAAAGTTATCAGCTGAAAAAACTTAATTATCATTGTATCTGACTTCATTATCAGATTATAAATTGATCACAATCCTTTCAATGGCCTCTGTCATCAGATTTAATGAAACTTACTTTTTATTTCTCAGCATGTTCTACATACTTTTTCCCCCCCGTCATCCACTTTTAAGTTTAACACCGTTTCATTAGACAATTTCTAAGCAGTTTTGTGAAATTTATCTAACTTATAATTGAGAATAAATGGCACAAGATTAAATTGCCCAGAACATTCACCAAGAGGCAGAAAGCTATCAAAATTCTTTAATAACCAAATTATAAAAAAGTAGCATTTATTGTCTGTTGCATTGCTATTATTAAAAAATTCAATCTTAAGACAGCTATTTTATTTACACATGCAATAATATCAATTGATAACAACCGCTGACTGAAAATCTATAATGATTTTTTAAAAAAAATCATTTTATCATCGATGTTTACCTAGCAGCTTATTGCCAATCATAAAAATTTTGTACAGGATTTTTTTTTTTAATCAACTTTATGAATCTTACTTTTGGACTTCTAACATTGATTCTGACCTAAATTTCATTGAGTAATTTTTGTTTTTGCCCTTTGCAAAAGCATTATTGAAACTTAATTTTATTATCTCAGACTTGCATCATTAAATTATATAATATCTAAGAGAATACTAATTAAACATATAAATTTAAATTTATATCCCTTAATTGTACATCCTAAAATGAGGATATTTAAAATTAGAATGGCTATTTTAAATACAATCAGATATGGAATAATTGGTAAAGAACTCAGTAGTATATACAGATGAATAATATTATATATCATTTAATTAATAGAATCATTGGTAAAAAGAATATTTGTATACAATAAAAAAATTCACACCAACTTTTTCAATAAAATACAAATTATGAATTTAGACGAATCAGAAAAAATTTATTTGCCAAGATTTCTCATGTATAAAGTACACGCATTAATTCACACAATAATAAACTCTTTCTGTTCCAGATATGCAAGTTTTAATGTGGCTCTTCGTATTTAAAATATTGGTTCTTTAAAAAATGCCGTATTATATATATTGAGACATTAACATGACTATTTCTTCATAGTTATATGACTATCAGTTTTGGTTTCAACAGGTCCTTTGTCACATTCACTTTCCATGTATATTGTTTGTCAGTTAATGTTTTAACCCTTGATCTAAACCTAAATTAATTAATGATTTTTTTCTCAACCAATAAATGCGATAACATGATTTTGAAAGTATATTTCTCAATTACAGTGTATAAATTAAAATCAGCAGAAATTTAAAATAAAAAAAAAAACAATTAAGGCCTACTATAACAAACAAGGAACCAAAATGAATTATAAAGTTTTTTAAAATAAAAATACGCACTTGTCGTGATAGTTTCTTTATAATAAGGAGAGACAATTTCGAACGATACATATTATCAAGAATTAATACCAAGTTGATTTAAACCTCACTTACTAAATGTTTTTTTTTCTCAACCAAAAAATCCGTTTATATGATTTTCAAAGTATACCTCTCAATTTCAATGTATAAATTAGAATCAGCAGAAATTTAAAAGAGAGAAAAAAAAACTACTAAACAATTAAGTCCTACTACAACAAACAAGGAACTACAACGAATTATAAAGTTTTTAAAATAAAAATACGCACTTGTCGCGATAATTTCTTTATAGTAAGGAGAGACAATTTCGAACGATACATATTATTGAGAATTAATACCCAGTTATAATTTTCATATATATCTATAGAATCTTCGAATAACAACTACGATTCCACTGATTTACGAGATACGAAAAGTAATATTTTCTCAATTCTGCGCATGTTTACCACCGTTACACTTGAAAAATTCATGTAACGGATACAAAATATTAATGCTTTATTATTTGTTTTGCCAAGAAAATGCTATCTTATTACTGAATTCATTCTTCTGCTTAATTGTGCCCTTACCTCTCATGAAAGGACGGATGATAATAAATTAATTGATATTTATAACCATAATGTTGAATCAAAAATCTTATTCTGGACATTTAACTCTGACTGCGGTTATTTTCATTTTTAGCGCGCAAACGAAAATATTTTGATTTGTCCCTTTGATTAAATGACTGTTTATCACCAGAAAAACTTAAATTTATATTCTATGAGTATTTTTGCTCAAATGTGAACATACTTCTTTCGCTGTCAGGGCCTTTTTTTAAAGCTTAATTTTAAATAATAGTTAATATACAAAAAAAGGTCGACAATGGATGATAATAAGAAGAGAAAATGGAATTCGAAATACCCGAAACAATATAATAAGAATAAATATGACATACATTCTTCTGGTGCAAGTAAAAAAGGTAAAAGTCTTTCGGATTTTTCAAATGAGTCTAATATTCGATGGAATTTATATTTGCCGAAGTATTCGGAAGATAACATTTCTGTTATGAACAAGCTTAAAATTGTTGAAAATTATTTGTCTTGCTTTGATGAAACAATGCTTTTGGATATATATAAAAGTCGATATTTCCTCATAGATATAGATGATGTATTAAAGAATGAAAAATTTCTTTCAGTTTGGGAAAATTTTAAAAATGAGTTAGAAAATAAATCTGATCTTATCATAGGTTTGTTTGGTCTGGCAATGGAGCATCTCATTGAAAAAAATAATTTGTGTGATCTTAATGATTCTTTAATAAATATTGATGGAAATTTCTATAATGTTCAAAAGAAAATAAATCCCAGGTTCATTGGTTTAAAGCATCCTTTAAGTTTCCACGATTTAAAGACTTATAATTATGGAAAATTTGTTACTCTCGTTGGTATAATTGTACGTACAAGTGATATCAAACCATTTTGCATGAATATCGCATTCATCTGCCAAAAGTGTCAAACAATACAAGTAATTAATCAAGAAAATGGATGTTACACTACACCTAGTCGATGTATAGGATCAGAATGCCATGCTACAGTTTTTAAGCCATTATTGAAATCTCCGCTTACACAAACAATCCCATGGAAAACAATTCGACTTCAAGAACTAAATATTAATCAAGATGAAGGTGGACGTGTTCCAAGAAGTATTGAATGTGAATTATACTGCGATCTAACTGAAACTTGTATTCCTGGCGATGTTGTTGCGATTTCAGGAACCCTTTCTTTGAATAACATCAATGAGAAAAAAAATACAGCCAGCAAAGATGCCTGTACATACACTGCTTATCTCAAAGCAAATTCAGTAACATGTTTGAAAGGTAAAAATATTGAGAATAAAGATGTTTCAAAATCAATCCATTTTAAAACAGAAGATCTCAATGTTATTAAAAAAATTCATTCTGAAAATAACTTATTTCAACTTATGGTTGCTTCACTGTGCCCTAATATTTATGGACACGAACTTGTTAAAGCAGGAATAGTTCTAGCTTTGTTTGGTGGAGGATCGCCTAAAAATGGTGAATTGGCCTTTTCAACGAGGGAGAATTCCCATGTCTTAATTGTAGGTGATCCTGGTTTAGGTAAAAGTCAAATGCTTTTGGCAACATCTGGTATTTCACCTCGAGGAGTTTATGTATGTGGCAACTCTACTACTACATCAGGATTAACTGTGACAATCACTAAAGAAGGTGGTGGAGAGAATTCTTTAGAAGCTGGTGCTCTGGTATTAGCAGATCAAGGTCATTGTTGTATAGATGAATTTGACAAGATGATGCATCATCATTCTGCATTATTGGAAGCGATGGAACAGCAAACCATTAGCATGGCAAAGAGTGGAGTTGTTTGTACCCTTCCTGCCAGAACTTCTATCATAGCGGCTGCTAATCCTTCTGGAGGTCATTACAATAAAGCCAAAACTGTATCTGAAAATTTAAGAATTAATGGCTCTGTTCTGTCTCGGTTTGATCTAGTCTTTATCATTCAAGACAGACCTGATCAAATATTTGATAGTAAGATGACAGAACATGTTATGGGGCTGCATATGAAATCGAAAATTCAGTCTCAAGAATCAAGTGCTAGTCAACATTTTGTTAAGTATCCAACCATATGCGATTCTCTAAATGAAAACTATCAGTTACTCAGAAAACTTCAAGCAAGTAGTGGTGTAAAACTTATACCACATAAAGTGATGCAAAAATACATTTCTTATGCCCGTAAATTTTCACAGCCCAGGCTTACTCCTGAAGTTTCACTCATCTTGCAAAACTTTTACATTGAAATGAGAAAGCAGCACAAGCTAAGTTATAATTCAATTCCCATTACTACTCGTCAGCTAGAGTCTCTTATTCGGATGACCAAAGCAAGAGCTAGAATCGAACTACGACCTTTCTGCACAACAAATGACGCTGAAGAAGTTATTGAAATTATGAAATATAGTATGAGAGATACCTTTTCTGATGAATTAGGCAATATTGATTTTGATCGTTCCATACACGGGTCAGGCATGAGCAGACATTCACAGGCAAAGAAATTGATTAACTTTCTTACAAAAGCTGTTGCGACGAAAGGAGACAACTGTTTTCTCATTAGTGAAATGAAGGATTTCGCAAAGCAAGCTAAAATTTCAATGAATTCTTTTTCATCGCTACTTGATACTTTAAATGATCAAGGATTTTTATTGAAAAAAGGATTTCAGCTATATCAAATCCAAACTATATAAATAGAAAGTATATCAATTCTATAATGTAAGAATTGAATGGAAATGTATATAAAATATATAATAGAAAGAATAAAATTTAATTTTATATCTATGTATTCTCCCTTTTTTTGTGTACTATTAATGGAGTACATGTACTTTGATTTTTTTGAACTGTTAATAATTTAAAATCATAAATAACATTATAAATTTAGGATGAAGTTAAAAATTCTTAATTTTAATAATGTGAATAAAAAATCCAATCTATTTTAAACTTAAATCGATAATAAAGTTCAAAAATAAAATTTGTAATGCAAAGCAGCATTACAAAATTAATTTTTATGAAAGAAAATGAAACTGATAGCTGTAAGATCTGTAGAAATACATTCTTAAATGTATAAATTGACAAATAAATTTTCTTTTAATTTAATTATCATTTGATAATTTATATCATGACAACAAAAATGTAAGTTTAAGTTTTATTTCATGTAAATCGTTAATGCTGTGTCATTTTAAATTAGAGAATATAATGTAAGCAAAAGGTAATTTTTTTTCTCATAATATACTAATTTTTTTTCTTGCTAACTTCTAGTCATTAATTAATTTTTTTTTCTGTATACAAAAATAATAAATTATCATTTCAAGTAATGTTTAATTGTTACTTGACCTGATAAAAACTAAGGGGGTATTAATATTCTAACTATGAGTATTGTGTAATATACAGGCAAATTTTTTTCCAGCTTTAAAGGTCAATTCAGTATCAAACAATATATCTACATTAAAATGAAAATTTCATTTTAATGTAGATATATTGTTTTAATGAAAAAATTATATTATATTAAAATGAAAATTTCATTTTATTTTAAAAGCAATTAAAATATAAAATTGGGAAATCTGTATTTTATATTAAGTCATAAAAAGATATAGAACTATTTAAATTTTGAAAACAAACTTATAGGTATTAAATATAGTGAAAATTATCAGTTTCACAATTTATGCATTTGCTTTTGAGTTATATTATTAAGCTGTTAAAAGAATTTTGCAGAAAAAACTTGGGTCATAATTAGATACTAAGAATTTTAATACTTATTATATATTTATTAGCAATTAAGAAAATAAGTTTCTAAATTACATAAATAATTTTTAAAGAATGCACACCTGCAATAAAAATTCATGCAAAATATCTCGTTTCAGTTTTAATTTACTAAAACTATGTGAATATTTTTATATTGGTAATAGAAACTTGTATAAAATTTAAAATATAGATTAGCTCTTCAAGTGACTAAAATATTCCTCAAATCAATATTTCTATTGGTAAAATATACATAGATATTAATTTCTTAAAATAATTCATTCTATGAGTAGCATATTAAACAATAATAACAGCCAGTAAGAATTTGTGTTTCCAAGTTAAAAAAAATCACAAATTGTTTAAGCATTTTTCATTTACTCAAATTATGCTGTTTTCTTTAAGTACACATCTTTCAAGTTATATGGCTGACAATCCAACTTCCTGACTTCATTACTGTAAATGATTTTAATTATAAAGTTAATTTATTGAATTAGAGCAAATCCAACCTTTAATATTAAATGTTACAGCATATTGTTGTTAAAATGTAAATAGAATATCTCTAAATAACAAGATCAAAATAATAACCCTATTGAAGGTACAAAGGCCAAAGTTAAAATTTAGGTTTATAAAAAAAAAAAAAAGCTGAAATCTACTTTCACAAATTTCAAATTATCATGTGAGAACATTATTTATAGTCATGTATTATCAGTTTGACAGAAAAACGTATTCAAATTACTCATATTTCGCTATCATCAACATTCAGAAAAGCGATGGTGTTTGACTATCTCAAAATAAAATGAGTTTTCTAAAAAAAAATTTCTCTAGGTGTCAAAATTCCCCCCCACAAAAACCGATTTAAACCTGTTTTAAATAATCACTTGATTATCAGATTACGGATGCGACGATATTCAGAAAACGATGTCTCCCCAAATCTCAAAATCGTTCGAGCTTCAAATTTAAAGCTAAAATTTTCCACATCCCGAAAATCTAGCTTAAATTGATTTGAAATGATCATGTGACTATTGTATTGTGCAATCATTAATTTTTTGAAAAAAAAATCTATTTTTTCTCTATTTCAAAATTATTTAAACTAAATTTTTTTTGACAGCAAGAAAAATTGAAAATCAAATAATAATAATCAATTATACATAACTTTCAGTACCTTTCCTGCTGTTTTGCATTCATTCCCATTTTCTTTGGGCAATAATTTCTTTAGGCCTAGTACTTTATTGGCCAGACAAGAGAATCGAGTACATGGCGGACAATCGAGTCAAGTTGTAATTTTTTGTTGGCGATAAATCGCCAAATGTGGCAACCTTCTTTATCATTTTCTAATAACTCTGAAAGTGGAAATTTGGTGTCTCAATTAAAATTTTCTACCCATTCATTTTGAGAATCCAAAATAAAACACTGTGCTTTCATATGATGACAAAAAAAAAAAGTATATTATCCAAAGCAATTGCAAAATAAGAAGTAGATGCATAAGATTTGTTGAACAATATTTATGTATGTCTATTATTATTACATTATTAATGTCTAAATGTCAATTAATTCTTCATTATTATTTAATGTCTTTGAAGATTTATTATATAGACACACAGGTAGTAACAAAACAATGAAAATACAGCTTGGAATTGTTTGGGGATGAAATTATACAAATACTGAATAGTGCTTAGAGGAATATTTTGCCAATCTCCGGACCATAATGGGAAAGTTCAAAGAGAGAGATGCTGGTGAAGGATATCGATTCTCAATTAAATTAAAACATTCTGCTCTAAAATAGATCATAACAATTCATTATACTGGAGAAGAGGATGAGATTATATAGGATGATGCTTCTCTTCATCTTGCATTCATAATACCACAATTAGGTAAGTCTTGCAGCATGAATAAGAGCATTATCTGCCTGGAAAATTGCATCTCCTAGACGAACCTGGTCAACCAAAGTATATTTCTCACCGTTGATCCTTTCTTTCAGAGTTACTATTAGATTAGCAGAAAACTATAACACAGTTGTCCATATATGATATATCTGCCTTCATACAAGACAGGTGGATGGAAACAACTATGATCATATGCTTGTGTAGATATCCTTCAAAATGTACCCATCCTATAGTGAATAAAAGCTTGAAATATTATTCGCTTGACCCTATAGCTCCCACATATCAACCAATCAAGTTTTCTGATTATGGCACTATGATGTTTGGTATTGACATCAGAGCTTGGGAATTGCTGCTTAGCCATGAATTTTCTATTTATGAAGATGTCTCCTAATCATTGGTTTTGGAGAATCCAGATGTTGACTGCGCTCTGTGGTCACTTCCTTCTGTTGATCATTATTTGTTTGCCAATCTTGTCTTGCTATTATGACTGTAGACACTATATCTTTTGAAAATATTATGTGACAAACTGAAGACTAGCCCATTGTAACTTGTTATTGATAGATTCATCTATCTCAAAAGTAGGTAAAGAGTAGATATAATATAAAAATATATACAGTTTGGTGACTTAATTATGTTAATGCACTAGAAGTGAATTAAAAAAAGCTATTTTTGGTGAAATATTTTGGCATGAAATTTTTTTTTAAAACATTAATTTAAGTACTTACTATTTTTAAACAAGAATGATCTAGATGATGTTGCAACTTTTATCAAAAAGTAAAACAAATTTTTATTTTGTTAAATAAGCATTGGGTAAAAAAAGAAAAAAGAAAAGAAAAGGAGAATTTTTTTAAACACTTTCAAAAAAGAAAGTAAAGAATAAGAAATCTGAGTATTTGGTTATGTTTCTGGTCTATAAGGTTTTATTGCCAAGTAACGAAGATATTTTTTCAAAATAGTTGCATTAACTTGATGATCCCAATTTAATCTGTAAATCAGCAAATCCAAAGAATAAACAACATAAAACTATGTATTGTCATGGAGAAATATGTCCACATGCAATGTGTTAACATAAGAAATAAAGAATATAAAAATTCTTTTTCAGTTCATATTGTATAAAATTTTTTTTAAGTCACATGTTGAAATTTTTTATAGATTTTGTATTTTAAAATAATATTAAATATCTTGAAGAAACCTAAATTCTTTTTATTTGAGCTCAAAAAAAGATGACTAAAGTGTTTATTTTAATGGAAGAAACACAAATCATCAATAGTTATGTAGATTTTAATTAAATATTTGGAGAATTATACAAACATAATACACAGTCACATTCATAGCTCTCATATATATCATTTGAGCACCAGCAGATATGGAATCATTCATAGACTGCAAAGTCATTTCTTACAGATAATCTTTTAAAATTAATAAACAAGTAATAAATTACAGTTGATGAGAAATATCCTACACGACTGTAAGACTGGAAACATTCGTGCCTCTCGTGGAAAAAAAAATATATTGATAACAAAACATAAAATATACAGGAAATTGGTAAACGTAAAATAAGTAGGCTTAAGCAAGTTCATTTGATGGCTACAAGATGTGAATAAATTGCACTCTGAGTGGGCATAATGTGATAAGCTTAGTGATCTGAGCTGGACTGTTCAATGTTCTCTTTGTCTTGTAGTCGAATTTGTAGAGATTTGTCATACATCCAGTTTTCACCAATTTCATGAAAAGCCTGTTGGAGACACAGTTATAAATTAGTAAATGAAAAGCCTTTCACACAAATCACATATGTATCGTAAATATTTAACTGAAACAAAATATGACCATTGATTAATTAACAGAGATAATTTATCATAATTTTAATACAAATTATAATTAAAAGGATAATTCATTTTGGAGATTTGTTTATACACTCAAATGTAATAATAATACATATGTAACTTGAAGAGCTTCAGTTGCCCCACATGTCGTGTGGATTTTACTATACACCACATTTTGATTGCGTGTCCATTTTTTAATTTCTTCCATTTATATTTTTTAAAATCATTGTGATTAACTTTGCATGACATGGTTGGAGAGGAATTCCACCAAAACATTTTAAAACTTTTAAAAACAATTGGCTTTTATAATTATATTTAGTACATTTACATTTTTGTCTATGTATGAACCTTTACCTTGCTTCAATATATGGTTTTTTAGCCACCTTTGTTTTATTTAAATGTTTTATAATTATGTATTTTGGTGCAGTCTTTCTTTGCTTTTTTATTTTGATTACTTTTCCTTTTACATGTTAATGTGTATGTTCTTATATATGCTACATATTTTTACCATCTGCTTGGCACAGCTTGGCTAAATATGGCTCTTGTACCAAAAAACCCAAACCAACCAGAGCTTCAGTGATAAGCACAAATTCTACACCCTCCATTCCTTTTAGATATCTATTATACAGGAAGTAAAGAATGAGAAAATATTGTTGAGTCCAAAAATGACTTTATATCTTATTTCTATATATATTTATAAAATAACATACAGACCATCAATGAGAATGAATTTTTTATACTGTAACTCATTATCATATGTCACAAGGTCTAGTTGTAAAGTATCTAGAACTAAGTAATGAACAAAATCATCAGTACGAAGAAATGGTAATATTTCAATTCAAGAAAGGAACTGCAGTATCCCCTTACATAAATTACCAACTCATTCTTTTAATAGTAGACATCTTCATTTTATACAATCATTTATTTACTTATACACATTGATATCAGAACAAAAGTTACTACCATATAGTTTCTAAATGCTTTAAAATAAAATATTAATAGTAAATAATTAAGTTTCTATTTTTAATGATTTTTTTTTTCAAAAACTATAACGCTATTTTCCTACAATTAATTCCTCACAAAATGAAAGTAGAATTTAGCCGGCAAGAGCACCTTAAGAGTGCGCCAGTGCTTTGCAGGTACTTTGACAAAACTCATACGGAATGATTAACTCTTATTGCAAATTAAACTGAGGAAAGTGTGATGTTCAGCATGTATTGAAATCATAGCGTAATGTTATAGGATAAGAATTAGATGTGATACTTTCCACATAATTCCATAACAGCTTATTGCAAATCAGAGAGACATATAGTACAATGAACTTATAATTGTAAGGTTTTTATAAAAATATGAGTTACGTGACTATCAAAGCTTGAAGTTTAAATATACTTGACTGATAAGTTATAAAAAGAGCAAGATATATCAGTATTTAATAGAAAATTTTAGAATGCATTACTCAAGACGAGCCAGCTGGTCGCCAAAGGTGTCAAGTTATTAATATATAAGTTATGATTGATCACATACTTAATTTTATTACCAAAAAAGGTTATATAGAGAAACCAATTTAAATCTTTTTTTAATTAAAAAAGCAAGCAATATTTACCCTAGTTTCCCATTTTAATTTATTTTCTAGCCGATGTTTTGCTTCCTCTCTTTGCTTTTGTTCCAGCATAAACTTAGCCTCAGTGGCTGCTTCAACATTTCGTAGACGTAATGCAGTGGTAACATCCTTCCACAAACTAATAATAAAGAATAACATACATTTTAAGCAGAATTCAAAATTCTCAAAAATTTCTTTTCATTATATATACATAAATTAATTAATATAGTTTATTATTAGAAAGATTAATGAAAAGCCAGATGATTGTAAAGTATATAAATCAAAGTGCAAAAGTTCCCAAAATAATTTTACAATAGATATGTGCGAAAAAAATAATAATTTGAAACTAAAGCATAAGAAATAATAATTTTTTTAAATATCAAGTTTAATATTATTATTATACAGTTATAATAAAAACTTCCTAAAATATAATAGTAGAAAAAAATAATAAAGTATTTTCATAGTATATCTATCAGCCATCTGTTAAAGCAGTGGTAGGTTTAAAAAAAAAATGTGAAGAGAAAATTCTCTGAGTAACTATTTTTTGTCTATAAAATACTATATATGAAAAAGCAGTGTAAAATATGGAAACATAACGGAAGTTTCTACTAATTCTTTTTAAAATAATGACCTAAAATTAGTAATTTTTCATATTAATGAACATTTTTTAATGGTTTCATACTCTTGAATAATATTACAAACATACATCCACACACACACATATATATATGTATATATACACACACACACATAATTGGGAAAAAAATTAGGAGGCCTTAAAAAGAAATTAACCCAAGTATTTAATACATACTTTCTAGATTCATAATCTTCTTGTTCTACTAAAGGTTTTACTCTCTTTTTTATTATAGGTATGGTTCTAGTGTCCACAAAAACTTCAGTTTCCTAGAGATAAAAATAGTGCTACTTTTATCTTAGCACTTAAATTATGCAAATTATATTTTACAGTTTAAAAAATTACTTGGATATATAGAAAACAAACAAATTTCATTTTAGGCATCAATTATTGTCTACCAATAAACATATTAGCACAACCATTTTCAAATAGAGTGATGATGCAATTAGGAAAATGAATTATACAATTAGACAGATAATTTTGCTGCAATCATATGATTAAAATCAGTATATATTTGGAAGATAGCAAATCAAGCAATTAATAAATTATTCCAAGTCAAATTAAATATTTAAAATTTCTTTCTTTCAGTATTTATGAGCATTTTGAAATTAATCTGGCACTTAATATGTGTTCAGCTTTACTTATTAAACAAACAAAATTTGCAAATATACATACAATTTCAAATATGCAGATTTTTTTTCCCTCTGATAATTTTAGGATTTTTTTTTTTTTTTTTTTTTTAGAATCACTATAAATTTCCTTCACATAGTTTAAAGTTTAATAAATTTTTGCAATTACTATCAATTTAATTTTTAACGCCAACAATGAAATGGCTTTTCTTATCTGTTCAATGGTCAGCATTTAATTGCTTGAAGCCACTTAAAATATTAAAAGATTATAATAAAAACTGATAAAAGGTTAATACATTATTAAAATAACTATGTATAATTATTAAAATAATTGAGCTTCTGCCATTATGGAAATAAAATTCACAACTCCAGTAATATTTTTACTTTTTTCAAATTTCTCAACTTACAAATTATTTAATTTAGGAAAATTATAATTTTTTTCCTTTATTAGCATCATTTGTTCCAAAAAGTATATATATAAAACAATTAACTATAAAATTAAAATTCTTTGTATTTAAGACATCAATATATCTACATCGACCTTTTAAATTATTTTTAATTATTTTTCTCTCATAGAAAAATTAGAATATATAATGAAGAAATTAGTCAAAACATTGGAAAAAGCTGTTTCCATTGAACATTCCTTTAGCTTAAAAAGAAAATTAATCACACTAAAAAGAAAATTGGAACAAAAAAAAAAAAAAAAACTCATTAAAAAAAATTTCAAATGGACTGAACGTTTTCCATGTCTTCTACATTGTACACTATTGAATATCAGTATTATTGAATACAAACCCCTGTAGACCATTTAGCTTCCATAATACCATTCCATTCTCCAGTTACAGTCAGAAAGGATTTTTTTTCACCTGGTGCGTATAATTCAGCTGTGATGCGATGTTTCTTACCACCATAGATAGGCTAAAAGATGAATAAAAGTAAGCTAATAAATAAAATAGGACAAACGCAGCAGAAAAGTTTTTAATAAATAAATGCATCAAAAAGTAAGAATTATTATAGAATTCGTAAAATGAACTTTAAAACATTAGTAGAAACTTTCCATTTCCTGCAACAGTTCAACCAGCAATTTCTTTACCAAACATTCAGCCCAATACATACGAATTCTCAGTTGTTGTTGTTTTTATTTTAAAACAAGGAATAGAAGAATTTTTATTTATTGGATGACATGATTAACCCCTTCCTTCTCGCTCCCGTGAAAATGACGGGGTGACATTTCTACCTCTATTTCTCATGCCAGTGATATTTCCAAGCTGACATATTCAAAAGTAATGTGCCAAAAATATTAAAACAATCTATTTCTTATGACCAGAATCCTGTTTATAACTCAACATATACGCCAGATGGCTGCCCTAGACTATTTGTTATGTTTTTAGAGATAGCTCATTTATTTTAAACTACACACTCAGTTTTATATAATTTTCTTGAATAAAAAAAATAGGCACTTTTATGACCCTTTTCTTCAAAATTATGCGACCGTTAAGGGCTTAGTGATATATTTTTTTAAAATCAAGAATACTATTTTATGCAGTGAAAAAATAGACACATTATTTTGTGTAAAATATATAATAGCTAAATAAAATATAACACTAAAATGAATAAAACAAATTAAAAAAAGAGTTTAATATATTTTTTGTAAAAATTCCATGGCAGAAAATAAATTTTTCTACAAATTGTTCTCTTCTATAAAAGTTAATCCTATGCTATGTCACAAATCGCGAAAATGCTTTAGCAATGTTGTAAGGTAATTACGGATATACAATGAAATGACCGAAAGTGTTTACATACCCTTGTATGGAACTCCACATTAGCATGATACCCTGTTTGAGGACAACTGACTGTCACTGATCCTCCTAACTCAATCCAAGGAACTCTTAGAATAGATCTGTTAAAGGAAAATAATTATATTAAATACAGAATATTAATAAGATTTTTAAATATCATTACTAAGCATGTATCACTCATTTTCAAACTGCAAGAACTAATTTCCCTCTACTAAAATTATATGAAAATGTTGATGAGTATACTTTAATAACTATATTTCCAACCTTTGCATGCATTTTCAATATTTTTTATTGGAGTTATTGAAGGTTAAGGAAATATTTTTCAATTACTTAATAAATAAAACCAAGCAAAGGACAACAGAGGATTTTGACAAACTTTCCATAATGTTCTTGTGGCATCCAAAAACAAGAAATAACTTGAACAAAATGTCAATGAGATCACATTTGTGCAATTATATATAGTTGTGCATGAAGTTCCTTGACTAATGAAGAAGTATGTTGGGAATTGGCATTACAGGTTTATGTATGTTGGAATAAATACAATTTTGGTATTATAAAATTAGATAAGCAAGACAAAGTGTCAAATGACATTGCTGCATTTACATCAGGATTTGTTACATTCATTATTAATCATTCAAAAAAGTTTATATATCTACAGTCGCCAAGGCATGTAAAATTTTCCATATAACAAAACTTCTGATATTAATATAAGAATGCCACTTAGCATCAAGATCATTGCAAATATAATATTGTGCTATTATTTTTAGTGCAATGCAGAGTTAGTTTTGAAACTTTCTGATACACCTATGCATATATTATTGAATTATTTATCACTAGAAACATATTGCAATGCACACGCATTAATATAAGTACAGCAAAGAAAAACAATGTATAGCAACCTGCCATATCCATTTGGAAATGTGAGAATGTATTCCTCATTATGCTTCAAGACATTGATTATAGCTTGTCCTATGTTCTGCACTCCAATTGACAGACCAAGGAATTTGGATTTCGTCCAGATATGAGCTGAACAACTGATGCCTTTATTCACATGTTCAGCATAAAAGGCAGAAACTGAATGAAACAATAAAACAGTTTTATCAATGTCATTTTCAATCGCATAGTTCCAGCATAAAAGTTAACAACATAATGATTTCTATGTTTCTAACTTGTAGCAATGGAAGATCGTATTTTTAAAGTAGAAAAATTAATAATAAAATAAGTAAAAATATCCATCTTAAATTTTCGTTTGACATTTTTAAAGCATGATTAACAATTTTATTGTAATATTTAAATTAGACAAAAATTCATTGTAATATTTAGTTATGTGCTATTTTACACTTATAATATGGAACAAAATCCTTTAAGACTTTTCTCCTTTACTTCCTTTAAAGAATTAGCTTATTATTTAAAATATCCTTTAGATCAAAATCTGGATCTCATTTAAATATACCAAAGGTTCCCAAACTTTGGGCCATTAGTTATTTTTGGAAGCTTGTAGTAAGATATTAAATGTATAAATACATTTCTATGATTTTTTTTCTTACCAATAATTATTTTGACCTCTTTATTAATCACAGAAAAAATTCAATGTGCTTATAATAAGAATGTGTTATAAGAAAGCAGATTACTATCAATTCAGTTTCTAAAACACGAGTTAGAATTTTTAAAAATTTTTAGATGCTGAATAACTAAAATTGAAATTTTCAAAATAATACTTCAAAATGCAATGATTTAAGAGAATTATTTATAATAATATTAAGTATCTTTATTATTTTCTATTGTTAAATATTCTACTACAAAAGAAAAATCTTGACAAAGATAAAATAAGTATACTGAACGTTTGATTCAGTTGACTCTATCAAACAACAACTTAAATTTTATATCAAAAAATTTACAATTTATATTATTAAATATTAACTTTTATATCAGTAAAATAATTTTTGGGATATATTTATGGAGAGATATTTGGAACCTAGTGATATTTTTATCTACTGTAGAATTCAGTAAATAAGTCTATTTATAATAAACATTCAATAATTCGGATAGTTCATATATTTTTAAGAAAGACAAAATTGATTGTTTCTGCTGAAGCAACTATATTTATATTATGCATAAATCAATTTAACTAACAAAAGAAAGTTTCACTATGATGCAAAATGTCATAAAATTAATGTAAATGCTTACCACATTTAGAATTGGATATAGTTGTGTAATTATGAATCAATTCTAAATACACACTTTGAAATGCACATGCTTTTGTCCTTAAATAATGCACTATTTATTTCAGAAATTAATTATTACATCATATGCAGTTACTTGGGCAGATATTAAAGGTAGTTAAGTTTTGTTAGTGAAAAACAGTCATTTTTGTTATGGAGGGAGATAGAATTTATAAAATGGTATGTGGTGACATCGTAGTAAGCCAGTAACTACCACTAAACATAGGTGGTCACTTTTGTATAGTGGAAAAGTTACTGGACCTCAAACCCAAACATCGCAGGTTCGATCATTGGCGGAATTCAATCTACACCTTGGCACAATTCCACCAACACTTACACCAAGGATCCAACCTGCGATGTTTGGGTTTGAAGTCCAGTAACTTATCCACTATACAAAAGTGACCACCTATGCTTAGTGGTAGTTACTGGCTTATTAAGATGTCACCACAGGTACATTTTGAATGTATAATTACATCTACTTATTTTTAAGATTAACAATTTCATAATTTTCATTAACTTGGAAAGCCTCAAACTAACTCACATATAACAAAAATGTGTATGCATGCTTACTAGGAGGATGATGTGAAACTTGCTCAGCTATGAAAGTCAAATGGTCTCGAGTTGCCCATGGGACAGGGCCATCAGAGACTTTCTGTGGAGTATCCTTCGAAGAATGAAAAGAAATTTAAGAACATATATAAATTAGCATAAGATTTTTTTTTATTTCTTCGAAAGGAATATTTTACAATATGAGACACAAATTTAATCAATAATTATGTTTATAATTCAATAACTATTCATATTTTATAGCACAGTTGTAAAAATGCAGCATTAAACTTTTAGTTTTTAATATAAAACCCTATTTGACATTATAAAAAACATAGACTGAAGTATAGAAATGACTTTCAACATGGTTGGAATTAAGGAAAAATCTAAAAAATTTGTAATAATTTTTGATCAAGCAAAAA
>JAPMOQ010031752.1:671952-787349 GCA_026543055.1 Argiope trifasciata
CAAATTTTTCGAATCCAGCTAATTCGATGCAGTTAATTAATTTAAAACGATATGCAAATAAGATGACTCTTATTTGCATATCATTGAAGAAGAGGAATTTTTGTTTTATTGCCGTAAGTATAAACAAAAAATAAAATGTTAGGTAAGAAACGATCGACTGAACTTTTAAAATGTTGTCGTTGTGTTTTTCAAGCAGATGTGCGTCATTCGATAAGTATGTTTTTACTTTTCGTTCTGGTTACGAGATGCAACCAAGTTTAAATAAATTTCAAGTTATTTTCTAATCGTCATTGCGTGGTTCTCTTTTTTAATAGATAAATTCAATTTACAAATTAGGCCTAATTTATCTCAAAGAAAATGGTTATGGGCCAGAATTTCGCAATGACGATCGGTTTTTAAACTTATTTGAGGAATTTGGCATTCGGAAATTTATTGAGAAGAAAATTATATTTAATCTTTAAAGACTGTTAAGTCGGGGAAGCCGCTAAGAATAACGATCACGTGACTCCATTGACTTCAGATAATTATCCTACTTGGAAACAGGATATGATAGCTATTTTGTATGATATTGTATTAGGAAAAGAAATTCCTCCCGAAGACGATGCAACGGAAAAGGAGAAAGCGCGTTATAAAAAAAGGTGTAATAAAGCTTTCTCGACTATTTATTTAAATGTTTCCAAGGAGCTCCGGCCTTTGATTGCCGATACAACGGAAGGGAAGACAGCATGGGAAATAATTCAGAAATATTTCCACCCAGAAAGTAGAGCTCGTATGATAGGTTTATTAGATCAATTCTTTTCATGCAGAATCAATGTTAATGAGAGAATTGGACTCTATGCAGCTAGACTTCGGAAAATAGTAGCTGATTTACTAGATTGTGGCGAAAAAATCCCTTTGAAATACAAGCTTTTCAGTTAATCAGATTTTTACCAGATTGTTTCGGGGCAATTGTCCAAGCTATTTATAGATGGCCCGATGAACAATTTACATTTTATAAAGTTCTAAATGAACTTATAGCCGAAGAAGCACGCTAGGAGCAATGTTCGAGAGACCACGAACAGTTTGCACTACACAGTGCTATTCCACCTGGAACTAGTGCAAGAATTCGTTCAAAGTTTAATCGTCCCTCAGGCAAGGAAAGTAAATATAATAATTCAGGGTACAATGATAAGAACTTTAGGGGAAACAAAAATATTAACCCAAAACCTTTCATTGGCGAAACGTCTATAACTGAAAAATTGGATCCGAATGCATGGATAGTAGATAGTGCAGCAATGACTCATTTCTGTTCAGATAAAAAATGGTTTACTAAATTTGAACCATCTACTCAGGCTGAAAGCATCTATTTAGCAAACAGCGCTACATGCCCAATCGAAGGCAAAGGAACTGTAAAACTGTCCTATTCAAATGGCCAAAGTTTCTTTTTGAATAATGTTGTTTATTCTTCCCAAATAAGGCATAACTTGATATCCGCTCCCAAACTGGATCAAGGAGGATCGAAGTTCATCGGACGGAGACGAAAGATTCAGGTATTCGACGGAAACAGACAACTCTTCACAGCAACTTTGAGTAATGGTCTTTACAAAACATATCCGAAGCCCCCTCCACCTTCAAAGGTAACAACTTTTAATACTTCAAAATCCGAAGATCGGAAAAGTAAAGCAAGTAAAACCAAGCGTTCTGTAACAAAGACTGGTAACCTTACTGAATGGCACCAGAAGTTTGGCCATATTAATACCAAATATATAGGGTCATCTGTGAATGCCGTAAGGGAGGGGTTTGCCCATTTTAAAAAACGAAAAGATTGATTGCACATCATGCCGGTTGGCAAAAAGTAGAAGAAAATCTTTCAAACCCTTAGGCGGCATAAGATCTAAAGAGCCATTGCAGTTAATATATACCGATATTTGCGGCCCTTTTCCTAAACAAACGCATAACGGTTACCGCTATTTCATAACCTTTATTGATGACTTTAGTCGAAAAGTAACTTGCTTCTTAATAAAAACTAAAGATGAGGCATCGGACGCATTTCGCAAATATCAGGCTCGTGCCGAAAGATTTACCGGCAAGAAAATTATCTGCATACGTTCAGATAATGGAGGAGAATTTGGAGGATTAAAATTTCAGCAAGATTTAGAAAATATGGGTATCAAGGTGGAATTTACAAATGTTCATACTCCAGAACAAAACGGCGTAGCCGAAAGATTTAATTATACGGCTTGTGATGGAATCAAAGCTTTACTAAATAGTAGTGGTCTACCTGAGAATTTCTGGGGTGAAGCTCTTCTAACATTCACTTATTGCTGGAATAGAAGCGTTCATAGGAATTTTAATAAGACACCATTCGAAATTTATGGTGGTTTCAAGCCATCAGTTAATCATTTGAAACCGTTTGGAATCGAAGCATTTGTTGGAATACCCAAGCAAACAAGACGATCAAAGCTACAGATGAGAGCAAAACAAGGCGTGATGGTAGGTTATGCTCTACAAACGAAAGGGTACCGCATCTATTTACCCGAAGAACGCCGGATCATTGAAACGATAAACGTATCATTTGGAAATAAAATGTATAAGGAGGCCAATGATCGCAGCAGAATCAAACTGGACCCTAAAATCGAAGCATCAATTAGGTACCAAATTTCTGAAAACCAAGAAGAACTCGAATATGACAAATCCAATAGCAGTAACTCAGATTCATCATCAGATGAAGAATCGTCTCCAGTCTCTAAAACTTCGTTAACCAAAATCTCAGTAAAAACGGAATTAGAGCAATACCAGACAACGAGCGAAGAGACGGAAGATGAAATTCAGGAACCAGCAGGTTTTAATTGGATTAGAAAAGCAGTACCAAGGAAAACTGGTGATCGTACAGACATTTACTATTACATTTCAGGTCAAACAACCCGTCTTCGATCTATTAAAGAGGTTAAAAGATATTGTGAAGATCATGACCTAGAATATAATCCTAAATTATTCAATTTTTCAGGAAGCATACTTTATCAAGGACCTGTGGTAACTGGTGAAGAATTAGAAGCACCACAAGCCAGTGTTGCGTCAACCTGACTAACCGACGAAATTAACCTTCCTAGATTTTTTCAAGAGGCCATCAGCTCAAAGAATGCCGTTGAATGGAAAGCAGCCATGGATGCAGAGATGCAAAACATAAAAACCAGAAAAGTATGGCATTTTGTCCAGGCACCACCCAAAATCAAAGTAATAGGATGTCGATGGGTATATGATCTGAAAAAGAACAATGAAGGTAAGCCCGTCCGTTACAAGGCACGTTTAGTTGCCCAAGGCTTTTCACAACGTAAAGGAGAAAATTACGAAGAGACTTTCTCTCCAGTCATAAATTTTTCTCTGGTAAGATTGTTTTTCGCCATTTTTGTAAATTTATTGAACTGGATACACTGGCAAGTAGACGTGAATAGTGCATATCTTTATGCAAAATTGGACGAAACAGTAAGCATGAAACAACCGCCAGGCTATAAAAGCACAAGAAATCCAGATTACGTTTGCAAGCTTGATAGAGTGCTCTACGGACTTAAGCAATCCGGTAGAGAATGGTTTACCGAAATTTGCAGCGTTTTAGAAAGATTGAGTTTCAAGAAACTGAAGTGGGCAAATGGAGTTTTTATAAGAGATAATGTTATACTTTTGTTATACGTAGACGATATTGTTCTTTTATGAAAGGCAGAAAAGGAAATTAAAATAACAGTCAAATTGCTTCAAAATAGTTTTGATTTAAAAATTATAGGAAAAATGAAAACTCTTTTAAGAATTCAATTTATTGAAGTAAATAATAAAATTTATTTATTTCAGGAGAAATATATAAATGAAATTTACAATTGATATAAGAAATTTTTACCGCCAATATCTTTACTTCCTATTTCTAAAAGCAGTGTTTACTCAAAACTCCAATGTCCCACAACAGATGAAGAAATGAAAGAAATGCAGTGCTATCCGTACAGAAGTGTTATCGGTTGTTTAGCCTTTATTGCAGCGAAAACTAGGCCCGATATTAATTATGCTGTAAATCTCTTCTCGCAGTTTCAGTCCAATCCTGGAACAGCTTGATGAAACTACTAGGATATCTACAGGCTACCAGACACTACAAATTAGACCTTGGTAACATCACCGAAGTATCCCCGACAGCATTTTCAGATGCTGACTTTGCGTCATGCCGTGACGATCGTATCTCAGTAGGCGGACCCATTATTTTCTGTAGCAATGCACCGATCTTGTGGCAAACAGCAAAGCAAAAATCAGTGACATTATCATCCATGGAAGCAGAGTTCATCAGCATATGTGAAACGTCAAAGAAGCTAACATGGCTGAAAAATGTTCTCTCAGAATATCAACTGCTATTAAGTGCCAATGTGCTCTTAAGTGAGATCTCTTGTAAACTATTCAGCGACAATACAGCGTCAATTCAGTTTTCTAAATCATCGATAGAAAATAACCACACTAAGCACGTGGATATAAAATATCATTTTGTCAGGAATCTATTAAACTTAAACGTTTTTAAGTTGCTTTACGTAAATGCTAAGTTAAATATTGCAGACAATTTTACTAAGGCTCAGACAAAATTTTAGCTTAAGAAATTTAATGAGAAACTATTTAAAAATTGTGAAGAAGTGAAACATTAGATTTTTATATTGGTATTTTTAAAGGAAAAAAATTATTATATCAGATTAATATCTTGTGCAAATATAAAAATCTAATTTTATATTTGCACAATCTTTGCAATTTCTAATCACATTTTATATTTGCACATTTTTAATAGAAAAAAAAATGCAAAGCATTTTTTTTTCTATTAAAAATGTCTTTGGAAACATAATATGCATTTTAAGTTAAGAAATTATTTTTGTGAGAATTTAAGATTAAAAAATCTCTTTTTTTTTTTTTTTTTTAATTAATCTTTTACAAGAGATGTTTCTTCTAAATGTTTGTTTCTTTATTAGAATTGATTAAATTTATATACAAATACAGAGAAATTTATATACAAATATTATTAGAAAATTGTTTTTGTAATGTTGTATATGTGCTGATTTATTATCACTGTGTAAAACTTTTATACATATCTAAGTTAAGATATTTGATTTTTTAAATGTAGTTTGAATCTTGTAAGTGCGGCGATAAAGCTCGTTTAAATTGCTTTATTTAATTAAATTTTATAAATCAGTATAATACTTAAAATAAACAGCCGAGATGCTGCCGAGGGAGGGAATTTGTTGGGAATAAGACAAAATTCTATTTATATCGGCAGCATCCGCAATCGGGTTCAAATTTTTCGAATCCAGCTAATTCGATGCAGTTAATTAATTTAAAACGATATGCAAATAAGATGACTCTTATTTGCATACCATTGAAGAAGAGGAATTTTTGTTTTATCACCGTAAGTATAAACAAAAAATTAAAAGGTTAGGTAAGAAAAGATCGACTGAACTTTTAAGATGTTGTCGTTGTGTTTTTCAAGCAGATGTGCGTCATTCGATAAGTATGTTTTTACTTTTCGTTCTGGTTACGAGATGTAACCACGTTTAAATAAATTTCAAGTTATTTTCTAATCGTCATTGCGTGGTTCTCTTTCTTAATAGATAAATTCAATTTACTAATCAGGCCTAATTTTTCTCAAAGAAAAAATTGTAAAAATGGAACAAAAATTACAGAAAATAAAATTTAAAGTTATATTAACATGCCACTTGGAACTAACACTCAGGCTATTTTGGGATGGTCCTCAAAATGTCTCAGATGAAGAGGATAATACCTAAGTAGGCACTATATTCTCCAGATTTCTACATCAACAAGAGCACATTCGGCCCTTAACATCTAATTTAATATGCACCAGGTTTGCAATAATGACAGATCATCAGAATTTTGAATCTGAAATCTTATGGACTGAAACTGATAGCTTGTCACTAGTACCATTATAATCCCACAAACATCAGAACAATATTGTTAGTTTAATTTTTGATATTCCAAAATGATGTGTTTTTTTTAAATGCAATATCACCTAAATTTCATTGACTTTTTAGCTATAATAATGGAAAAAAAATCATTGAAAGCTTATTTCATCGTTCAAAGCATATCTGAGTTTGATTTGGCAATTAATTATTCTATTTTCAACAAACAATTAATGGTTTCATGATAATGCTCCACAATTCAAGTCAATAACCAAGTAGATTTCTTAATTCATTTACCTCAAACATTTTTAGAGCTCCACCTACAGATTTTGTAAATGTTTATGTAAATAAGAAATGAAAGAAAACTTTCAAAAAGCAAAAATTTGAAGCAAACTTTTACATAAAGAATGTGATTTAAGAAAATTACTCAGTATCCCTTCAGGTGGTTTAAGAGGACGATACCATTTGCATGGTATTTTAATGACAATTTTTTTTGGAGGGGTACATTAATTTTTTAAAAATCTGTTGTCACGTAAATTATGAAATGACACTAACATAATGATGAAATATTTGTCATTAACCTATTTATTTATTAACATTTATCAGATTAAAATATATAAAAATTCATATTGTAGACTATAATGTATTTTAAATCAATCAATATCAAAACAGTCATTAAAACTTCAACAGATGCCGCTTACCTAATAAATATATCAGGGTGTGCAAAGAAATCCGCATACATTTCCAAGAGAGAACGGCGTTCTAGAATGAATGTGGGTAGAACAACTTTTGTTAAGTCCATTCCAATTTTTACTTGAGATAATAAATGACTGATCACACTTCCTTGTCCTTCCAATGATCCTACTAAAGGATAATAAAAGTCTCATAAGAATTAAGAAGGTAAATACCCAAAAATATATCATTGATAAGATTATAAAAAATATTGATGTACCAAATAATTTTATTTGATATTATATTAACCATCTTAGTGGTAGAATTAGCTTTCACCCACTTTTTCCTCTCAAAAATAAATTAATATATAAAAATATTGATTACCATATAATTTTACTTGATATTATTTAAACCATCTTGGAGGAAGAATGATTTTTCTCCCTTTCCCCCCCCCCATACTCAACTCAAAAACATTTATTTGGTATTCATATGTACATTTTTTTATAGTTAGCATAGATAAAAGCATTTAAGGTTCTAGAGGTATGATTAAATATAAAATGAAATGTTTAGGCAATACACTTTAAAAGAAATTTTAACTGTAATAATAAGAGATTTTATTATAGCTGAGCAATAGAAAGAGTCAATGCATGTTTACATTTAAATTTAATTTCAAAAGTTTTTAAAATCATTTTTTAATAATCTTTTTTATTACTTTTCTTAATTTTTTAAAACTTTAAAATGAAATTATAAATCACAATGACTTTAGTCGTGATGTTTTCAACATGATTTTTAAGAATTTAAAAGACCTTTATGCACTGCATTAATTTTGATGTTAACAGATTTAGGTATATAAGCTGATCAAAACTTCTATAATGTACAGCACATTATTTAAGGTAGAAGATTTCCTTATTATTAATTATTTTGTTACATATAATTTAATTTCATATTAATTTTATATGGCCTTTTGCTTTAATTTTGAAGGCTTATTTTACTAAAAAACATGGCCAACAAATTATTAAACTCAGAACAGAAAATTACAATGCCCACAAAAATAATAATAACTGTGAAGGATCAATTAATTCACTTATGAAATTTATTTCAGAATTCAGAATATCTAGAAAATTTTTTTTAAATGCCTTATTAAAACTTATTCCATCAAAAATTGAGGTAATCATCGATTAAATATTATAGTTTATAATACAGTATATTATTTAAAATAAATTACATAGCACATATACAATAAATATATGGTTCAGAGTAAAGTTATGAAAGAACTTAGCAATATAAGAAAACAAATAGGATATGTCAAAAATATTCATAAACCATTAAATTTGAAATATATAAGAAACTTACATTCTTCTTCTTCATCTTCATATAAAGCTAGAATAAAATAGATAGATATTATCATACTTTTTCACATTCAGAAATTTGTGCAATATCAATGGCATAAAAATTATAAAAGAATAAATATAAAAGAAAAATATGCTTTATGAAATAGCATTAAAAAATAATCATTTTTCCCATTGCAGCTTCGATGAAATTTGACAGTATACTATTAAATAGTAAAATTCTATTTAGATTATTTGTTCAGCATTTCTTTCTGCATTTAAATTAAAAATTCCATCAGCCAGAAAAAACAGACATAATAAATTAGTTATTAATAATGTAATTTCAGTAAAAAGTTGTTTTTAATAATTTGAATCCTTGAAATCAAATATTAAAAACATTTTTTCAACCAAATAATACTTTAGCACTGTCTCGGAAAACTCCAAAAGAGTAATTTTAAAGAATCATTGAAAATAGTTTTAAAAATGGAAATAAGTCTACTTAATTATTCAACAAGCTGAGCAACAACAAAATCACAATACATCAATTGAAGAATTAATTCGAGATGAAACATTTACTTAAATACATGATTTGTTTGTAATCAGAATTTGCTGCAATCTGTATAAGTTCAAGATTATTATAAATTATTAATTTGTTACATTATAGATGGCTGAAAATAAAGTTTTTTTTTTAAATACAGTATTTAAAATATTTGATCATAAATTTGCTCCACAAGCCATACATCTATAAAATCATTTCTCATAATTATTTCACTAAATTCTTAAGCCTGTAATAGGAACTATTACAAATTAATTTTAAAATGTAAACATTTAATGAACATTAAATGAACATAAGAATATTTAATGAAAGCACATTTCAAAGAAATAACCTTTCTTATGCTTAATGAAGGCACATTTTATAACAACATACTTGCTTGAGTAATATTATATGTACATACTATTCTTATATTTAACGGTCTAACATAAGAAAATACAATTATTATTAATGGACAATACAATATTTTAGATAATTACAACAGATAAAAACAAAAAAAAATATTTTTTAATCTATTGAGAGGATGACTGTTCTTTTTATTGATACTTGCAAAAAATAATTTTAACATTCTTTAGAAATAATTCTGACTATTTTGACTGATGTCTTTGAATTTGGATTATAATCATGGCAATTACAGTTTACAGCTTTAAATGTTTTTCTCTAGAATAAGAGTACGAAAACTAAACTGGAAAGATATAGTTATCCATAAGAATTGAGTAGCCTTAATTGAAACTGAATCCAGAAATCCCAACAACAAAAATTCCATTATAACAAAAGAGAAAAACTTGTCAAAAATAATAAAAAATTATAGAAAATAACCTTGACATGTGTTTCATTGATTTAGCTGTTAACTAGGTCATAAAAAATTATTAAGATTGAATCATCTGATATAAGAGCTTGCCTATGAGCTAGTTATAATATGCAAGAAAGAAGAAAATGCAACTGTTCTCATTTCAGCTCAAAATGGGAGAATTGGTTTCATTGGAAAGACATTTCATTTCATTTATTTATTTCTTGTATTAGACATGCATAGTTTTACAAACAGTTAGTGAGTTAAGTAAATTGAAAATAGGATAGTGAAAATTATAAATGTGTTTTTCAAAATAAACTCAAACTTTGAAAAGAACATGCCAGAGGATTTAGAATAGGTAATACTACGAAATTTTAGCTAAATTATAAGAGATAATAAATTTGGAAACTTCATAACTTCAAAATTTCAACTAAATTTTTCACTCAAAAATAAAATATTAAAAGAAATAAAATACCATCATAATCTGAAGCAGTAAGTCGTGGAGCAACAGAAAGTCGATGAGCCGGTTCTTCTGCAGCTGTAGTTTCAGCACTTTAAAAAGTTATTAAAAATTATTAGTCCCTTCATATTTTATAATAAAAATACAGCTTTTTAAAAAAGGGAAATGCAGACTTATCAATAAAAAGATGAATTCAATCATTGTCTTTGATGAAAAATATTTCACTCCAAACTTTTTATTTGGTGTGTGGTTTTGGGTCGAATGCCGTGTAGTCATACCAAGCCCGAATGAGCAGAGCTCTTTCGAATGAAGGCAGAAGTGTGCACCTTTCATTGCGAACAAGCATCGTTAAGGTGAAAGTATGACTTCTGCTCGAAAACATACGACATAACCCTTTTTTAGGGGACGGTCAAACTCATCCATCCATCCGCAAGTCAGAATTGAGATCCAAATCAGAGACCGACTCATCCCTGTCTCAGTACCACCAGAGGTATCATTGGTTATGGGAACTTGGAGGACTTAGTAGTCATGACATATTTATCATTCCCTAACACAATGGTCTTTGGCTGAGACAAGAACAGAACTTGTTACCTATCGGTTACAAGACTGACGCCCTACCAACCAGGCTACCACGGCCCTTTTATTTAAAAGTAATAATCCATTTCTGAAACAAGATTGTAAAATGACCAGAACATTATACATATTATCCTAAAACAAGTCTGATATTACATTTCAGAAAAAAATAATACATATAACAATTTTATGTGAATGCCATGATCATTTGATAGGACAAAATGTTGGTACATATTAAACATAAT
The DNA here is from genome assembly GCA_026543055.1 of Argiope trifasciata. Taxonomy (NCBI): domain Eukaryota; kingdom Metazoa; phylum Arthropoda; class Arachnida; order Araneae; family Araneidae; genus Argiope; species Argiope trifasciata. The sequence goes on from JAPMOQ010031752.1 coordinate 682,480, forward strand.
TTCTTTAAATTTTTCTTTAAACTTTCTCATTTCGAATAGTGTATAACTGAAATGCTTTTGATCGTAGCTCAGTTTAATAAGATTGACAACACTGATGCTGTACGTGGTTATTTTGAGATGAATTTAATATTTTGAATTAATATTAATTGTTGATACCTCATTCATCAAACTTCTTAAGCTTCAAATAAGCAGAAGAATGTTTGACTGTAAAAGAATTTAAATGCATTAAACAAAATCATTTTCAACTTTCTCATAAATAAAGCAAACAAAGTGAAAGCACTTAAAAAAATCCAAGTTCAAAGTTTTGATGAATCTTCCTAAGTAAGGAAAATATATTATTGGAATTATTTTGGTGAAAAGGAAAACTAAAAAGTGCAGTTTGCCAAAGACATGGAATTTGGTATATGTATTTATATCAAATTTGTCATCTAAATGAAATTCAATTACTTCATCCATATTTATATAAACAAAATAGATGAAAAACACAAAAAACTAGATTATTAAAATTCAACACATCGAATTACCACTAAAATTATATACTTGTATCATATTTTGGACACAGATTTAAGAAGTGGAGATGATTACCAAAAAAATGAATCAATTTAGATAAATGATGTCATGTATGTGGTCTTATCAGTTGTGCTGTAGCAAATTAATCAGAAACTAATCAGGCAAAGTAAGACATCTAAAATCCAAACACGCTCTTCTATGCTGTATTACAAAGCACAAAATGCCCCAAACAGAGATAAAACAACAAAGTGGGCACATTCCCACCATTTTATATTATTATTTTTGCTGTTAGATTAAAATACTTACTAAGCAGATTTTTCACAGAATAAAAAACAATGATTCCTCTGATTAGATAAACTCGACAAAAATTACTTAATAGCACAATCCAACATAATATATTTAATTAAAATTTGGTACTTTTCCATCACGCCAGCGCAGGCGAAGAGTCGCCAATAATGATGCAACCTACGCCAAACGGAATATCGCCGCTGGTAACCTTTTGCCACTATATTTTTAAAAGAGTCGCAGTCATTTTATTGCCTGCGCCAAAAAGTCTGCTTGGCGAGATTTGCACCAGTATAATAAAAAAGGACATAACATTTTTAGTGATCATTAATTCCTAACAAATCAGTTGATTAACAAAAGTGGCTAGTAAAGAAATAAGTAATGTTAGATCTTAACAATGATATGGCAGTTTTGAAATTTTCATGACAGATGTGTAGTTAAATACATTCAAACTTGTTGTGAATAAGTCAAAATTCTCCTATTTATAATGGCAGCATCTGCAATCCGGTTCAAATTTTTCGAATCCAGCTCATCCAATGCAGTCACACAGGAGCAGAAATCTAATACGGTATGCTAATAAGATGACACTTATTTGCATATCATTGATGAAGATGAATTTTTTTTATCACCGTAGATATAAATAAGAAGTCAAATGTTTGAGTTATAGTTAGATGGATCGACTGAACTTTTGAGATGTTGGTTGTCATTGGGTGTATTTCAAGTAGATGTGTGTCAATCGATAAGTATGTTCTTATTTTTCGTTCTGGTTATGAGATGTCACAATCTTTAAATAAATTTCAAGTTATTTTCTAATCATCATTGTGGATTTCTTTCTTAATAGATAAATGCAATTTACTAATTAGGCCAAATTTATCTCAAGAAAACTAATGAAATTTTTTTAACAAAATTCTTGAAAAAGTCAAATTATCTATTAATACAAATAAACATTCTATTAATACTACTAACCTGGTGTTTTGCAAAGAAATGACTGTTTCATCATTGGCATCAAAGAAATCTTCATCGTCACTGCTGGAGTAAGATGTTTCAGGAACAACTAGATTCAAATTGGAAGGCAATTCCTCTGCACAGAAGAAATATTCCAAAATTACTCATGAAGCTACATATATCTTGAGGTTAATTCTGATATATTATTTATATATAAATGCATATATTTGTATTTTCTTATTGCTTTTATCTCTAGTTACTTATTTATGCATAATACCACAGACATTTAAGTTTACAATGAAAAAACCGGCTTTATAATAAAAGAACTATCATGTTTTTCTTTCAGCATTCACTCATTTATGATTATAACCACATTTTTAATATTACCATTTGCAACCACAATTTAATTACTATTTTTTCAGTAATAATTACAGCATTCTTTTCTTATGTTTCAAACTGATGATTAACGAAGCTACTTATAAAGGAATTTGTAATTAATGAATAACTCAAAGGAAAATTTAGAAATGAATATTAGTTCGAAAAGTGCAGAAAATTAAAGCTTTTCCTTCATCACATTTGATTGAGTTTAGGTTCAGTTAAAAAATCACACATATACATTATTTTATATGATATATATACAATATACATACATATATAAGATATTGTATATTCTAGGGTGGACTGTATATTTTATATATGATGTGAGTAAAAATTATGGTGAGGGGATGTTGGATTTTTTCCTCCTTGTGAAGACAGAAGTAATCCAGAAAAGGCTGGAAAATCTCTGCTATGCATTAAAGCAAGTTGATATTTGGAAAGACAACATAATTAATTCTTACAATATCTTATAAAAACATATGTTGTAATAAGTTTTGATTTTTCTCTTAGTACAAGTAATATAATAATTAAAAAAATTAGACTTGATTATAAACTTACTTTCCATGTTAATATCTTCCCTGCATTCAACTGCACAATCAACATTTATATTAGCATTATGTTCTATTGCTTTGATATGATGTTTATCTGTCACTAAAATGGAAAGCTAATTATTAAGAATATTTACACAGATGTAAATTTAAAAATAAAAAAACAGAATAATTTTAAATTGAATATTTCTGGGAAAAAAAAGATCTTGACATATTTAAATAATAAATAAAAACACGATACTTCATAAATCAGAAAACACAGCCATTCACAAAAAAACAAATATATAATAGTTTCATGCATTTAAAATTATAATGACTTGCTAATTCATTCCGTCTTATTTCTTAATTATGTATTAAATGTCATCATGATCAATTTTAAATTTAAAACCGATATGCTGTTTTATTAATAAAAAACATTAAATCTTCCAAAGTATCAAAAGATGAAAATAAAATTTGACACAGCTTGTGCAGTAAAAATGCACAAACTAATAAAAAAAATTCAGAAGATTTTTTGAAAAATCCATATTTGTTACTGAAATATGAAATTGAATATAGAAAACTGACATAAAAAATATAACTTAATATCATGGAAAAAATAAATTTACTTTTTTCCTGAAACTAAAAGTTGTTTTAAATCACGTATACTATTTTCATTGCAGAGTATTAAAATATGTTAATATGAAAAATAAATAAATAAATAAAACTTTGGCACTGATTCTCATATCTGATAAGATGAAATTTTAAAATATGAGAGCATATATGGTAAGATCTTGCCAGCATTTCATTTTTGTAATTCTTATTAATGCTTATTTTGTAATTTTGCTGAATGAAAGTAACAAAAAAATAACTCTAAAGCTTTAAATTCCCATGATTGTTACTTCATTGCAATTTTGGAAATATATCTGCCATATCCGATAATGTTACAAATGAAAACATCTAAATTCTCCTTCTTGATTCTTTACTTTATGGACAACAAAAGTAATATATATTATGTTATAAAAGAAAATTTAAAATATTATATTAAAAGCACTGCTGAAGCTTAATAAATAATTATTATTAAGTAACAAGTAAATAGTTTCATAAAAACAAATATTTTAAACATCCCTACATTGATTTTCTTGGTCGGAATGTATTGTAGAATCAGAGCTTTTTGGAGGTCGACTATATGAAGTGTACACACCATTTACTGGATGAGTTGTATTCTGTAAGCAATAGATTATTGAAGCTAGCATTAATATGCATAATATAATCATAAAATATTTGTTTATTTTTTGAATGCATAATGATGAATTTTTAGTGATTCATTGTTTATCAGTTTAGAAAAAGAGAATGAAATTTTTAAATTTTTATAGATTTTAAAAATTCCATAATGATATATAAAGTCAAACCTTAAGTTAAATCAATTAAAAAAGTAATTCAAGAAAATAAATGAATTACAAACAAAATAATACATTTTATTTCAAAATTCCTTACCTTGGCTATCTGAAGGAGTACAATTGAATGTTTAACTGCTTCAAGAACACCCTAGAAATAGCAATGAAAATTTGTAATTACACGAAATACATTTTGTATCGTTAATATGAAAATAAAATATTTAATTACTGTTTATTTATTTGAGAAAAGGATTGCTTCACATCAATTTATTTCTCAGAACCTTACAGTATCAGATTTTCATAACATTTTGCATCTGTGTACTATTTATGGAGGCTTGGGAAAATATCAAAATTTTTATCCAAATATAACAATTTGATTTTAAATTACAGCTATGCAGATTTTTAAAAATTTATCCAAACACAGACAATTGAAATTTTTTAAATTGTTCCAAGAGCTCTTCAAAATTCAGCCATTAAGCTGATATATTTTGCCATTTTATAGCATTTTTTATGTTTTGATATAAAGTATATTGCAGGCTAATATGTAAAATTTAAATATAAGCTTAAATTTTTACAAAAGGTACTTATTTTAAATAAAGAAAATTTCTCTGCAAAATTGAGAAAAAAAATCTATTGTATTCCTCTTGAATGTCATAAAACACACACACACACATTTTGTAAGTTTCCACAAAGCTCATCTGTGCATACTTTAGTCTCATTCTAAACTTTTTCCAATTTACCATCACAGTATACTATATCAATAAAACTTGATATTTTTCCAAATTTACATAAATTGTATATTTTTATCAAGTGAAAGTCTGAGATTATAAGAACAATTTTCTTGATTTGACTAAAAATGATTAAATAATTTTAAAAAGTAGTTTGCAAATAAGGTATTAAATGAAACTACAACAGGCCCCAAAAGTATGGAATTTTGACAAAAATATAAATATACAACAATATTTTACAGTAAAAAAGTAATCAAATTAAGTATTTATACAAGGATAATATATAAAGTATCTGTTTAATTGAGTAAATTTTAATGTTTATATTTTTTTCTCATCTAATACCCTCCTTCACTGAATTTAATGAATAACTTCTTATAAACCAAATTGCCTACTTCAATGCATATTTAAAGTATCCATCCCATCCCCAACTTTAAAGTATGACTAAAAGATTAAAAAAAAAAAAAAAACCTTCAATTCAATAAATTAGATATCATAGAGCAGTAGTTTATTGAGCAAATTTATTCCCAAATAATATTCCTAATACATAACATTCGTTAAATGAAACATTTTTTTTTCATATGAATTCATGTAAAACAGGATGAGATCATATTCCACTACTACTAAAAAAAAAAAAAAAACTGGAAATAATTATTTATAATTCATGGGTTTTTTTTCTTTTTTTTTTTTTAATTCTTTATTGGACAGTGTCTGAAGACATTTGTCTTTTGCTAAACTTCAAAATTTGATGGAAATGAGACACAGCAAAACTACACTGATAGAAAAAAAAATCCCACCACTAGGAAGGAGCTGTGCTAGATAAACGAAATTTAGTAGGCGTGTCTATACATCTGAAAGATGACGTCGATTCAAATTTCGAGCTACGCGCATAAGTGTGGCGCTAGTAGCGACACTATGAACATGCAAATGAGGTTTGCTTTAAATAAGCGCTGTAAGATTCGTGATCATTATTTACAGTTGAGATTTGATGTAGTGGGTTAATGTTAGTCAAGGATGCCTCTGAGAAGACGAAGAAGCCCTTATCAACAGCTCACTGAGTTTGAACGAGATCGTGTTGTAAGGCTACGAGAAGGTGGGTTTTCTTTCTGCGATATTGCTGAAAGACTTGGCAGGTATGTATCCACTGTGCATGAGTATTGGAGGCAGTGGTCAAGGGAAGGTACTGCCTCAAGAAGACCAGGTTCCTGGCGGCCATGTGGTACTACTGAGAGGGAAGACCGTCTTATTCGGCATATGGCTGTGGATAATTGTGCTGTGTCTGCAGCTGAAATTTGAGCTGCAGTTGGCACCACAGTGACACAATGAACTGTTACAAATCGGTTACTTCAAGGACAGCTCCGAGCCAGACGCCGTGTACAATGCATTCCACTGACTCCAAGCCACTGCCGTTTGTGACGTGAGTGGTGTCAAGCTAGAGCTCATTGGAGGACGGAGTGGAGATCTGTTGTGTTTTCTGATAAAAGCCGGTTCTGCCTTGGTTGCAGTGATAGCCGTTTGTTGGTTAGAAGGAAGCCAGGTGAACGCCTGCTAGTGACCTGTCTGCGGCCTAGACACACAGGGTCTACTCCTGGAGTTATGGTTTGGGGAGCAATTTCGTATGACAGCAGGAGTACTCTCGTGGTTATCCCACGCACCCTGACGGCAAATTTGTACATCAGTCTAGTGATACAAACTGTTGCGCAGCCATTCATGAACAGCATTCAAGGGGGTGTTTTCCAACAGGATAATGCTCGCCTTCATGCCGCTGTTGTAACGCAACATGCTCTACAGAGTTTTGACATGTTGCCTTGGCCTGCTAGATCACCAGATCTTTCTCCAATCGAGCACATATGGGACATCATTGGACGACAACTCCAGCGTCGTCATCCACAACCAGCATTAACCGTCCCTGCATTGACCGCCCAAGTGCAATAGGCATGGAATTCCATCCCACAAACTGAAATCCGACACAATGTATGCACGTTTGCATGCTCGCATTCAAAATTCTGGCAGTTACACCGCTTACTAATGTACCAACATTTCACATTTGAAATTACTCTACCTGTGATCTTGAAACTTTAATCAATTAAATATGTTACCTAGACAAATGTATTCCTAAAATTTCATTACTGTACAATAATTTTTTCTTGGTGTTGGGATTTTTTTCCCCCATCAGTGTATTATTGGTTGTAGCATGTCCATGAATTCTTCTACAATTCTGTTTATGATTTTCCAGCAAATCACCAATGTCCTTGCCATCTATCTCTAACCAGAAATCCTGGTCTGAGACAAAATCTTAGTTTCTTCAATAACAATTGTTCCAATTCTCCAGAGTAACATTCAAAATTGTTGTCTGGTGAAAACACCTCCCATATAGGCATAATGGTTACCTTCAAACAACAATCTGAATAGATTTGGAGGATAATCCACAATGTCTCCTCATCAGTCATTCTGCAAATTATTTATTAACCCATTAACAATTGCATAATTTTGAAGAAAATGGTTATAAAAGTGCATATTTTTTATTCAAGAAAATTATATAAAACTAAGTGTTTAGTTTAAAATAAATTAGCTATCTCTAAAAACATTGCAAATAGTCTGGGGCAGCCATCTGGTGTATATATTGAGTCATAAACATGATTCTGGGCATAGGAAATAGATTATTTTAATATTTTTGGCACATTATTTTTGAATACGCCAGCCCGGAAGTACCACGGGCGTGAGAAATAGAAGTAGAAATTTCACCCTGTCATTTTCACATAAGTGAGAAGGAAGGGGTTAAGGAAGGTTTTAATGTAATGCAATTGTTTGAAACACAACAAATGAATTTCAAGTACGTTAGCAATTTGGTTCGAAATAACCTGAAGGCTATTTTGGCAGTGACCTTGTAATTCTAAGTAATAAAGAACACCCAATATGGCACTCATCTCTAAACTTGCATTCCTAATCAATAAGAGGATATTTAACATGCGCCTTGCCTATATAAATCTGTTGCAGTCAAGTCTCAAGCCATATTCCTATATTCATGATGTCAAGACTCAGCCATTTGGTCACCATAACCATATTAAAAGCAGCATTTAAAAATTCTTGAAACACAAAAGAATTTTCCTCCACAAATAAAAATATATTAGGAAGTTATTTACTATTTCACAAAATCTATTTCAATAAGGGATGAATTATGTTACTTTATAATTATAAATGTAATAAAATAAACAACATAAAAAATCTTACTGTATAGGGATCAAATATAATAGGAATAATAAAAACAAGAAATAAAATGTATTATAAACTGATGATAAGAATGGATGGCTTTCATTGAATTAATACATACATTAGCATTGTCTCTGATGGAACTAAGCAAGCATTTATCTGCATCAGAAGTACAGTTATTGATGCTAACATCCAAATTCTGCAAAAAACATATTTACATTACAGAATAACTTCAAATTATATATTGATAGCATTGCATGATTCCCTAATCTAAATACTTAAAAAAACAATGAAGTAAAAAGTTTAATTTCTAAATTTCATTGAACAGAAGAAGAATATTTCAACATCTGTAAAAAAAGGTAAAGAACTTTACTCTGTTCCACTTCAATATAATATTGAATGCCCTTTAATTTTAGAAACAAATTCATTTCATATATGTGCCACAATCAGACAAACCTTTTTTAAAAATGTCTCAGCCAAAATTTAGTTAGTTTTGTTTAATTTGCCAAAAAAAAAAAAAAAAAAAAAAAAAAAAATTTTTTTTAAACCCAGGTAATTAAATGAATAATCTTAAGTCACATATAATTGCCTAATTTTTAATACATGACCACTTTCAGAACACTTCCTGTTTATGACTTAGTTTTCTTTTAATTGATATTTTTAAAATGTCATTTTTATTTCAAAATTCCCCAAAACTATTCGAATGCCTTCATTATTTATTTTAAAATATCATTTAAGAATAGATCTATTTAATAAAAAGATTCCTCATGCTGTTGAGCTTTCTAAGGAGTATGAATGTGGACCAGTTTCTTTCAGAATCGATTTATGAATACTACTTTCCTCTTTTAGGATAAAAGTTATGATGAGTCCTCTAGTAAATAGCAAAATGTTCAATTAATGTTAGCAAAAAACTACAAAAGCCATTAGTGCTGAATTCTGATTGAAAAAAGGTAAAGTACAGGTCTTCGTCTTTACTCATGCTGCACTTCAATGCTCTTTCTTAAACAGTGCAAAAATCAATTTATCCATTAATTAATCACCATTATAAATTTCAAATATTGCACAAGGAAAATTAGATTTTAAATAATGAAAACTAATTCAGACATTTAATTCAAAGTAAGTGGCATCCTAGCTCATAATAAATGATTTTGAAAATAATCGTTGCTATAAATGTAGATTACTTTTCAAGAAATACAAGCAAAAGGCATTTCATTGAAGGGTTAATAAAAAAACATACAAAAAAAAATTCGTTATTTTTTTAACTTATCAATATATCTAATCAAATGGAAATTCATTAACAAAGAAAAAATATACATCATCATGAAATAAAAATGTCATTTACCAAGAATATATTAATTAACTCAAAAATGCTATTTTCAATTGAACTTTCTATAAAAATGTAATGATTTTTGCCAGTTCATTTTAATAAATACATTTAATTTCCCATTCATATTCCATTACAAGCACTATAAGAATGCCTCCTCTTCAAAAACGACGTAACAATACTCTAGAAATACAGTTCTACTGTGTGACTAATCATTTAACAAAAGGAAAGTAGATTAAGAAATATTCTCATATCAAGGTAAACAGGATATGGTGAAAGTTATACCTGAATACTTTGATCACATTTTAACATGTAAAAGACAAGATAGGAAAGATGCGATTATGGCACAGAAGATAAGATTAAGATGCAATAAATAAACAAGCAATAACTTACTGCTATTTGATCAATGAGCATTTGAAGATAAGCATCTGCTTCAGTCAACTTCTTATCAAAATCAAGCAGAGAACTGGAGACACAGAGTTCGTTCCACTTCTGAGAATGAGAATATTGCTAAATTGCTTTAGGAATACTTCAAACAGTAAAATGAAGAGCATTTAATTTAATTTATTTTATATCATTTAATTTATAAAATATAGCAATAACAGTTATTAGCAACAGCATCAATATGAAGATAAATAAATTTATTCACAAATAAAAGTTCTAAATTAAATAATTAGAATACTAAAAATTCAGTAATGAAAAGCTTCTTATCATTTAATTTATAAAATATAGCAATAACGGTTATTTGCAACAGCATCAATATGAAGATAAATAAGTTTATTCACAAATAAAAGTTCTAAATTAAGTAATTAGAATACTAAAAATTCAGTAATGAAAAGCTTCTTATCATTTAATTTATAAAATACTAGCTGCCTTTGGCGACCAGCTGGTTTGCATGAGTAATGCGTTCTAAAATTTCCAATTAAATCATATATTTTTTAGCCAAAATTTAAGAAATAGTTTAAATTAAAAGATTCAGTTATCAGTAGTTAAAGAGTCGGTAACTTTATTCGGAAAAACTTTTTGAGTTTAATGCTCTAATAATTTATCGATTATGCTTCCAAAATATTAAAAATGTTTTTTTCGGTGATGTTGCCAAAATATTAAATATGTTTTTTAAAGAAAGCGAAAAAGGAAAAAAATTATTGAATTAATGATACAGATATTGCAAATGATTATAGAAATGTGCCTTTAAGTCGGGATTTCAATGCATATCCTGTCTAAATTCAATCAGGTTTACTGTAAATAAAGATAATTTATGGAATTAATGATATATCTATTGCAAATGATCATAGAATCCATTGCCTTGCATTTATTTTTTTAGAAGATATCACATTTTATATTTATGTTATTTTATCCAGTCAAGAGCTGAAAGTTGTATTTCTTTAGATTTGATTTGCGATGATAGTTGTTGTTTTTTTATTTGAACTTCCGGCATTGTTTTCTTTTCTTTTATCCAGTCACGTGCTAAAACAAAACATGGTTAAAATATTTCTTTAAAAATTCGTTAAAAAAAGAAGTTTGAGTTATACATTAAAACACTGATACCATTAGAAAGCTAATTTTTAAATCTTTAAATTGATGTTAAAATCATGTTTGTCCGATAATAATTTCGGAAGTTATAGCGGAAAAACGTCGAAATTTTGCTTAAATTTTAATTAATTCAAATTCTAATTAAAAATTCAAAAAAAGGGCTCCGAGGTGCACATTCCCGACCTCCAAGGTATACATGTACCAAATTTGGTAGCTGTAGGTCCAAAGGTCTGGCCTGTAGAGCGCCAAGACACACACACATGCACACACACACACATTGAGCTTTATTATAAGTATAGATAGATAACAATAACGGTTATTGGCAACAGCATCAATATGAAGATAAATAAATTTATTCACAAATAAAAGTTCTAAATTAAATAATTAGAATACTAAAAATTCAGTAATGAAGAGCTTCTTATTTAATTTATAAAATATAACAATAACGGCTATTGGCAACAGCATCAATATGAAGATAAATAAATTTATTCACAAATAACAGTTCAAAATTAAATGATTAGAATACTAAAAATTCATAAGTGATTATGTTCCTAATGTAACTAAATTTCAGGATTTACTTCTTTCTCATTCTTTTTGGCAATTATGAAATGTAGATTATCTTAAAATGCTCTTTTATATCATAAAAAGATTAGTTACATATTTTGTCAGAATGTAGAGAAAATTTGAACCTTGAAAAATTAGATGTGCTGCAAGCTATCAACTACTGTTTATTCTTATTAAATAATAACTCTTGTGAAGTTTAGGATGAATATTTCTTTGTTGGTAAACATAAACTAAAAATAGCTTCTTGAATGGCTAGAAACTTACCAAGTTTCAGCACATGTCACAAAAGTATTTAATTTCTTATACGAATTTATATAAACTTGGACACATCTTCAAAACCCATTAATATGCATGTATGTATATGTATGCATGGTAAATTTAATTCATCTGTGTCTTTAAAGATTAGAAAAATTAGTTATAGATTAGTTAAAATTCTTAGTAAAAATGATTTATTTTTAACTATATACTATATATTTAAACTGTATAATATAGCAATAGTACTTATATTTTAACTTATGAATAACATCAAGCTTTATTTTTTTATGCTTCACAAAATCCTAAATAGGATAATTTTCATTATCTGAAGATAAAGTTGCTTTGTCCATTAATATAATAAGTTTAATAAAATTAAAACAATAAAAATGATAGAAAGTTAATAAAAATAGAGGCCACATTACTAACACTCTTTTTCAACTTTTGGAACATTATGTGGTGGTCTGCAACACTATGCATTAGCATTTCTATAATGGCCATGTACTAAAAACATCTTAAAAATTCTTTAAAAATATTCCCTTAAAGTATGTAAAATATTAAAATTGGAATGAAAAATTTCTAATTATGCAATAATTTCTAAAATTACAACCTTCAATGATGCAAGCAAAATTATAACAAACATACTTTACCCTCTGATGTATTAATTTAATTGAAAAGGTACTTGCATTAATACTTTCAAATATTAGTAAAGAAAAATTGCAAAAGTAGCAATTTCCAGAATCTGATCTCAACCCAAAAAGCAAGCCACATAAGCTATCATTTTAAATCCTTTAAAAACAGTTAAAAAAGATAAGAACTGCTGTAAAATAATAAAGATAATGTATAAACCATTTAAATAATTTTCAAAAAATTTATAAAAAAGACATACAAGTGCTGTATATATCAGATAGGGAACAAAGTTACTTCAAGAAATGCTAGATTAACTGCATAAGTTACAGTAATGTTTGCTTTTCAATTTGACTGATCACAATCATGCATTCTTAATACACTTAGTTTCATTAGTTGTTTGTAATTTTTATATGGAGAAAGGGGCATTTAAGATGTTTGTTCAAAAGTCCACAATTTAGAAGACTTAATTTCAAAACCAAAATTTAAAGCTTGTAACTCTAAATAAATGCAGATTATGCATTCTTGTTGATTTAGTCATGTGAAAACCAAGAACAAGTTGAAACAGCAAATTAAATAAAGAAAGAAATAGCTCAATCAAATGATTATGGCTTAAAAACTCCACAATCGTTGCATTTTTATATGGAGCAAAGGACATTTAAGACGTTTGTTGAAAAGTCCACAATTTAGAAGATTTTATTTCAAAGCCTAAATCTAATACTTGTTACACTAAATAAATTCTAATTATTCTTAGAACTGTTCAGAAATGTTTGTATGTTGAAAACATCTCAGTAAGTGGCTTGCACATAAACTGACTGATTTGATAATAACAAATATATTCTGACGCCAATCATGTCTGAAGAGAATAGAAACTGATTCTTTTCTTGTCCATATAATATCCAGTGATAATAAGCTGTTTAATGTTGATATACTCTTGATAATCCAGTTGATATTCACCTAATGTGAGGGAGGGTGAGGAGAAGGCAAAAAGATGAGAAAACTGATTACTTCTTTTTTGACCTCTTCAGAAGAATTCAATTTGTTCTTGTTTTAAGTGAGAACTTTGTTCCCTATAATATATAAGTATATCAAATTAATTATTTGAATCCCATGATATTACCTAGGGTTTTGTCTGCAGCAGTTTTTAGCATTTAAAAAATAAAATATTCAAATTTTTTCTACAGATAAGTTTTATTTTAACAAACTTTTGATTAATATATTGCAAAAATTCATTGGTAGTTTATTAAAATAATCTTAATATAAACAAACCGTTTGAAGTGAATAACTGTGAGTATGACGCAAAATTGTATCTTCTAAAGCATGTATCCATTTATCTCTTTCTTCTGTATCTCTGGCTACAAGAGAAACAAAAGATTTGACATAAATGAAAAGTCAGCAGCAGCAATTAAACAAAAATGCCATTTCAACTATTTCAGTTGAAATAACATTTAGACAAACATTTTATCATTTTTTGAATAGATTGGGATAAAATAATTCAATTATTACAATTCAATAACGGTTAATTTCGCAGTTGTCTTTTTACAGGAACTTTTCTCTTTTTACAATAATATAAAATTTACCAAGAAATAAAGTTAACTATCAAATCATCATTCTTTAAAGAAATACACATAGGAAGCTGCTTAACTATTTTGAACATGAAATGTTAAGCAAATTATTTTTTAAAATCATTTCTTCACTTTCTTTGTTATCTATAAAGATATAAATATGCTTTTTAAACAATTACAATATACTATAATAAAAGGCTTACATAAACAGCTGATGTTAAAAGAAAATATGAAGATTTACCATCCAAATAAATATGGAAACCTTCTTTTACAATGTAAAAAAAAAGAAAGAAAAGATTGGCAAATAATCAGTTCAAACTGCAAAAAAAAGTAGGTAATAAAATTTTTTGCCATGATTTTAATATTCAAAACAACAAATACATATTATAAAACAAATGCAAGACAAAATGGTTTTGCCAACTAAATCTGTAGAATAGTATTTTACTGACATCTGCTATATATCATGTTAGATGTACAGACCACAATTATTTATTTCATTGCCTATATATTAAATTTTATAACAGATACATGTGAAAGATTTGATTACCTTGGAAATGAAAAGTTTTGTCATCTACGGTTATGGTAAATGTACTATCATCTTCATCATCAATTCCTATAATTGCTCCCTATGGATAAAAAACAACTGAATTATACTCAAATGTAAATTTGTTGATTTTTGCTTATCTCATTTTTTTTTAAATTTAATAATAAAATCCAATTTCTTGAATTAATTTATATGGTAATTGTATGTTCCAAACCTTTTTTATTGGAAATGAATTTAAGTAGATCAGAGTACATTGTAAGACAGGAAAATAAAAATTAATAATTCTTTTTAGCATCTTTGGGAATTATGTATCATACATGGATACATAAAACCACACGTTTCCTGGTATGGGATTTGTTTAAGTAATAAATTTAGTTCTTACAGAAAAACTATAAAAATATTCTTTAAGTTGTGATTTTAATTTTTTTATTTTTAATTCTTTATATATATATAAATATATATATATATATATATATATATATATATAAAATTTAACCATACTTTTTTAATATGACAAAGATAATTATAAAAATGCTATAACTATGTTTAGAGGTTGAGTCAAACTTTATCATTCATTTAGAATTGCAATGTTATTTCAAAGTAATAATTAATACTGGAAGTTAAAATGGTTAAAGTAAAATGTTATCAATAAGTTTTCATAAAACATAACATTTATTTAAAAAACCCCACCAGAATATCAGATTTGAATTGATAATGAGAATAACTTTCTGTGACTATCACAATGCACTTTCTAATTTTTTTTTTGGGGGGGAGGAGCACTAAAAAACTTTAAAGCTACCAAATAAAGAAGCTTTAAGTAGTGATACAAACCAGGAAAGGAATTTTGGAAAATAATAAAAGCTCTGAAGGAACAATGGCAAAAGTAAACACTTCATTTATTTTTATCCTGATGTTAGCAATGCAAAATTAGTATTTCATATTATGTTTAAAACTAATTTAAAAAATATTTTAAAGTAAAAAAAAATATATTTATTGATGCTATGGCAAAAAAAAAAAAAAAAAAAAAAGTTTGACAGGTTGTTATTTTGTTTTTATAAAACTTCTAATTAAAATTTTGCAAATTAAACTTTTAATTAAAATTTAACTTCCTTAGTTAATTTCTGATATTCAAGGAAAATTACCCTTGCAGTTACATTTCACCTTCTTAACATCAGTGATTTATCAATAGTGTGTCTTTCAGTCAATAAGGACAAACTATTATATAAATATATATATTTAGAGAGTGGAGGATTTCACTGGATAGCCATAAAAATTTGTGCAAGTTACAAAAAGAGAGACAGGGAGAGAAATTTAAAAAAAAAAACAGAACTTAAAAAAATAAAGGTTTGATAACTTTTTTTTTTAATTTTAAATGTCAAACCTATTTTTTAAAGATAAAATTAACACTTGGCAATATTGGTTTAACATATAATAATTTACAAAACAATAGAAACTTTAAAAAAGTATACCATAAAAGAAATTGTTACAACTGAAAATTTTGGCCTCAAATTAAAATTTCCTCATACTCAAAGTATTTTCCACTTGATACATCACATCTAGCATATAGAGATTTATTATCATGATTTTGATTTACTACATCCAATGTCAGATGAATATTTTCTTTGTACTTCTCAGAAAATAAAGCATTTTTAATGTCATTACAATAGTTTCCATATTTAAAAACTTTCTATGGTGCTATTATGCACACAATGAGCATGAAAGGAAAATTGTTTTTTAAAAATTATATAGCTCTTAAAAATTTAAATCACAATAAATTAGTTACATTAGTATATAAAAAATTAAAAGGTTTTTGAAAATTAGAATTTAGAAACCAATTAGAAAAATGCCAAGTCTTTTCATAGTTAACATGACATCTTCCATCTATACATCATTATCAAAAACTTTAATGAAGAGAACATTTTAAATACAAGCTTGAACACATGAAATGATATTTTACATAGAAAATTTCATATGACTGACAGATGCATATAATTGCAGTTTGCAGAAAAATCAATCACCCTAATATTCCTTAATAGTTATTACTAAAAAAATGAAGTCTGACAAAAATATAAATTTCCTAACACAAATTAATGATTATTAATATATATTAATTAATATAAATTAATTTCCTAATATTAAAAATTAATTATCATAATAAAATCTATAAAAAAATCAATAATATACAGTAATTTAAAATTTACCTTTAAGCGAACACATCCTCTTCGGGCTCCTCGGACCATTTTTTCTTTTGACTAAAAAATAATAACAAATTAATAATTTATGTAATTGTTGATTTATAAAATTTAATCATACAAATTTTAATTTTTTTCTTTTTTGTTTATAATTTATACAAACAAAAGATGTTTGCCTATATGTTTATAATATTCGGACAGATTCAAGAAATTTAACACAGAAGTAACAGTATTGATGGTTTAATAAAGAAATTGAAATCTGGACCTCAGATTTTAATAAAATAACATTTTTATAATTTATTTATTACTGTAAAATGAAATTTCTGGCACAAAACAATATTATTGTTGAACATTGCAACAACAACAAAAATATGCATCAGCAGATAAAACAAATAATTACAAATCAGATATAATTCAAGGAATCTTATTATTTTTTTTTCTTTTGCAATACTGTTGATTTCATAGCAAAAAATTTAAGAATGAGCACTTAAATTTATATACTCAATATTCCACTATTGTTTTATTTTTAAATTTTTTTGAAGATATAATTCAAATTAACCTTTTAATTAAAA
This sequence comes from Argiope trifasciata, assembly GCA_026543055.1. Taxonomy (NCBI): domain Eukaryota; kingdom Metazoa; phylum Arthropoda; class Arachnida; order Araneae; family Araneidae; genus Argiope; species Argiope trifasciata. The sequence continues at coordinate 699,627 of JAPMOQ010031752.1, forward strand.
ATAAAAACAGTTTGAAAAATTGTTTTTAATTGAATTTTAGTTATTTTTTTGAGATCAAATATTTTTTTACATTGACTTGCAAGGAAATTTTTACTTTTGGTACATTTGTAAAAGAGTAGAACAAAAATTAATTTTTCAAAAATCATTAAAATTATTTATCATTATTTAAATTTTAATAGTACAATTTTTACTTATTAATTCTGAATATCTAATTAGTATTTCTATAAGCAGCTACTGTTGTAATAAAAGTATACAAAATCAATTTTATTTTGTTTCATTTTTAAAATTTTATATTAAATTATTGTAAACATTGTTAGTGTAAAATATATATTTAATACCAGATTTATTCTTCAGGCAACTTATTCAAATGATGGTTTTCCAATAATAGGATCTCGATAATTATCAAGCTGTGCATTTATACTTAGGATTTGACAACGAGATTCTCTCAGGAGATACGTGAATGGTTTGTCGTCTCCTTCTTTCTTTGTTGTTTCATTTCTTTCTTCCTCTTTTTTTTTTTTTTCTTCCTTTCCTTACATTCTGTGCCCTTTCAACTGGTTAGATAACTTAGTGTTATAGGCACCGGGGGCACAGGATGGTGTTATATTATGTTTATTAATACTTTGTTGTTAATATCAAGATTTGGCAACAAGAGTTAAGATAAGTAGTTACAAGTAAGATATATTTAAGATATAGTAGATACAAGTCTGCAACCACTTTATGAAGCTATCTCATACAATTGACATATATTATTAATAAAATATAAGTATAGGTTTAAGTATTAAGTAACATCTTATATTATTTCTCTGAGCTTCAAGCTTAATCCCATGTCACTGAGGACTGTAGTAAAATTATAGTATTGACTATTATAATATCTTTGGATATTAAATACTGATTTGTAATAAACATGGTATCTTTGATGATTTTTGAATGGTATTTAATTGTTAACGAGTGGTTAATGCACTAATACCCATTTCACATAACTTGTCAATAATCAATTTCAATTATGGTTTAAAAAAGCAGGAAAAGGGTATTTTTTCAATCACAATATGCAAATACACTTTACATATTTATGTAAAAAATAATCAATATTCTTAATAATAATAAAAAACACTATATTTGAAAGAAAACTTCATGGAATTTTAAATTTTAACTTATATATTTTTTTCTTACTTCTAAGAAGCACAAGAACTAGGGGTGGATACAAAATTAATATTTGGAAGGAAGGGGTCATATTCAAGAATATAATTTTGGGTAAAGAAGGTTTTTTTTTGGGGGGGGGAGAGTTTAAGAGCCAATAAAAAGCACTAGAGTGGGTGCAAGATAAATTTAAGTTTAAAAAAATGATATATAAAACTCCTTTGCAACAGTTTAAAAAAATAAGTTAAAGTTAACAATACACAGAATGTTACTAACAGACACATTATTGGTGAATAACATAAAACTTTTTCTGTACAGTACAAAATAATAATAAAAAAAGTTTATGCATTTAAACAACTTTTACTTCAGATATATACTTATTTCTCCCAATTTTATATATTAATATTTAAAACTAAATTCTGTCAAAAATATTATTACTCATTTTAACATGTTGATCACATTCAGGGTTCTTCCAAAATATATCTGTTTGATTTGAATAAGGTAATTATATTCCTACCTATTTAAGACTTCAATCATAAAAATCTACAAAATTATATAGAAAAACTTCACATTATTATTTTTTATAAAAATTACAGATATAATGGAAGAGTAGATTTCTTATATATTTTTTACGATACAAAATTTATGAATGCAAACCACATAATTTAGATAGCCTTCTTAAGACATTAGTTTTTTAATTAATAAGTAAAAATGCTCAATATACATAATTAAAACCTGATTCCCCGATATTACATACAAAAAGATATTGTATATATGTTCATATTTAAAAAACTGTCTTTGGTATACATACTTTAATAAGTACTTAATTCCAATATAATAAAAAAAAATTATTATTAAGGAGAAATGAGTAAATTTAAAGGAGATTAAAGTTTATATCTTCCATTACTTAGTAACAATCCTACAAGTTTAAGACCAGTATACAGTCATTTTAAACTTCATTAAATGTATATATATGAAAAGTACTTAAGATCAGCTTCTCCCAGATATAATTTGCTATAGTTTTCAAAAAATTATTCCAGGGATATGAAATATAGAAAACTGTATACATTAGAACAATATACATTATCTTCAGATAAACATCCTGAAACCATAAAGTACAAATTCTTTACATAAATATTTGTTTCTGCTCATTTTTCAATAAAAATTACAATACAATATATTTGAAATTTGAAGACACTGATAAATATTGAAGTATAAGCATTGATAATGTTGTATCACTGATATAACATTCATATGTCAAAGCAAAGGAAACTATGAATAAAATGACACGATTTTAAGTTTACGATTACGATCACAATACTATTCTCGAATTACAAATAAAAATTAGCAATTTTTTTCAAATTTCCCAAACAGTTGTAAGTTAATTCCAACATTTAAAATATACTTTCGGATACTGTTGATAAGATATTACATTACTTACAGTATAATATGATAGTAGACCAGCGTTATCATCTAAAACAAACCACCTGTACTGCCACCCTTTCATCACATTTGTCCATTTACTAAGGGGTCCTTCCATAATAGCCATTGAAAGTTATTTTATTTGTCGTTAAATAAGTCAAAGTTGTTGCAAGTAATGTTCCATAAGATTGATTAGTGAATTTTCATGTTACGAAGAATTTAAAGTCTCCCATCAGATCAGAGCAATTTTTACTATACTATGCTCCCTTCCTCACGAGACTAGTTTGTTTGCAAAATTGTTTTTAATTTCATTCTGCAGACGTATTTCCACTTTATTTATTCAGTGAATTCAACTTTTGTAACGGAGACCAGGAATTAGGATTCTAAAAAAAAATCAATAACATTATCAATATTCTTCCACATTTCCATGAAAACCACAATAATTCAATGGTTTTTTTTAAATCAATCAAAAGTAAAAGATTAATTGGAAATTCTTAAAGATTCCCCATTTCTCCTGAGTAATTACTGATGTTCATCGCTTCTATAATTGTAAATGCAATCTCATTTAAAAGTATGGAGGTGAAATAATTACAACGTAACAATTTTACTGTTGCGAAAATGGACATAATACTTAAATTTTCAATTTCATTTACTTATCCATTATTCTCAATCAGTTTTACAATGTGATGGGAATGAATTCCTAAGTAACTGAAACCGCTAAGGTCTGCGGTGTATTTGTTTATTTGCATTTGATGGATGTTGTTGGTGAAGTTAAAAATGTATTATACATTTAATGAATATTTTAAAACCTTAAAAGTGCTTTACCACTAGTAGTTTTACTTCTTTTTGTTTTGAATGAATTTTATTCTAGTTATTTTGACATTATCTTATGGTATTATTTGCTGTTCAAAGACAACGATTATTAGGAAGTGAAGATCTACTAACCTAACTTCAGGTTGTTGTTTTTTTCTATTGTTGTGTTTTGAGCTGGGTCGATCTTATTTTAGCCCACCTTTGGCGAATAATAAGAATTTTTTGGCGAAAGGTAAGAATTCTTTTTTCTTAACCTTTTAATTCAAATACTTTCGATTTGGTGAGATTTTGAAAAAGTCGCCAGAGGTGGGCTAAAATAGGATTTTACCTTTAAGCTTTCCTTTTATACTTTATTTTAAATGCATAAGTAAATATAAAGCTATTCAAATCACTAGATGTTTGAGTTTTTTTTAAAAATTTATCTCTTGATGAAGTGATACTATTTGTTACCTAATCCATTTATGAAAGTATAAAATCTGTTGCTGGTAACCGTATTATGTGAAAATGTGCTTTGGGTCCGTGTTATTACAGCAATACAACGTTCCAAAGTTCAAACTAATATTGAACTTTGGAACTTTCTACCATAGGCGTTATGTCGCTTGTTTCCAGCAACTCTAAAATCGATATTGGAAAATCGAACGTCTCGGCAGATTTTTTTATTATTTTTTTTTATTGGAGAAAGTTTTGAGATGTAAATCTTATACTGACTACTTACGAATAATTTTCTAAACTAAACTCACATTCATCAGCTACATCTTACAAAATTTAACTTACCAGTAGGCTATCACACTATAGTAACAATGCATTTAGCATACAAATTTACTAAATGGTGCTATATGACATTGTCAGCATGAGAGAAGATAGACTAAGGTTCTAATAGTTGATTATAAAAAGAATGCTTTAAAAAAAATTATTCTGAAATTGTCTTACTATGTTGTAAAAGAGCCGGCAGTGGTTTCAGTGAACACGGATTCTCATGCCACAGGAACTTCTCTATTTTGAAAGCATAGACCAATTGTATATTCTACAAAATATTAGATTCCTTCAATACAACATTACCCACCTAATGGAAAAGAGATCTTTGTTATGTCTTGGAAACAAAATATTTCATGATTGTATTTATGGCAAATAAATAGTATTGGAAGCTTAGCATAAATCACTAGACACAAATGCTCCCCCCTCTTCCCGAAAAAAAACATTGCAGTTAGCACCACCACATATGCATTCATTTATTCTATAAAACTGGTATATATAAATATGATACAGATATTTCAATCCTGGATGCTATAGTTAAGTTATGACTGTAAAGGTGAATCCTTAGAAATATCTATTGAAGAATCAGAAAATTTTGAAATCATTTTAGATTTATTATTTTTAATAACAATCTAGCCTGAATATTTTGTCTGCAGTCAATCACAATATAGAATTTGTAAGTTGTAAATTTTGAATGGCTGGTTTCGTTTTATGCATAAAATTTCTCATTAGTTTCAAACAGAACCATAGAGAAGAATTATCATTATTTTCTACTCAAAGCAAAATGCATGATAATACTTAAAATTCTCTAGAGAAAATATCTGAAAGGAATTCATCAAGTTCATCTTGGAGCAAATCTTTCTGTACATTGAGCTCGAGAAATTTTTTGGCAGGGAATGTTTTTAGATATAGCAGACTATATTTAACCCTGTTCAATGTGTCGACAAACTTCCAGGTCTCCCAATACAGATTCTTTTTCGTCCACAATACAGACTATACTTGTGTATTATTAACTGCATGACATTGATTAACAATAATTACAATAGCGAATGTGATCTTTGGCAATTAATCACAAGATACAGTTGATACACAATAATCAGAACATTATATTTGCATTTAGGCACCCTGATTGAAACAAAATATGATTTTAAAACTATCCATTAAATTGCATATCAGATTTCATATATTTAAGTCGTTACTTCTTTTGAAATATCACCTTTGCTAGTGGAAGCGCAGACTGGCAGATGATCAGCTTCTGGCGTAAACATTAATGGCTTCAAATGTGGCAAATATGTTAATTTGGATGCTAAATTTGTGCAATAAATATTATCCATCTAGTTATATTTATTTTGTAGTTAATTTATATTTACATAGTTGGAAAGATTTTCTCTGGATTTGTTCAAATTTGGATTTCATTTAAAATTTGAATGGAATCAAAATTTTATGTTGTGACTGATGGCACTTTCACAAGACACTTTAAAAAAAAAAAAAAAGCACCATCTGCAGTTCTTTGATCACTGAAGGTTTTTTATATGTACTAACTTTAAATTCTTGGTCTTACACGATGATAGCCTCTTTTGCAAATAGATTTTTTTCTTTTTAAATATCATTGCTGTTATAATATGCAGAGGTTTCATGATATACTGTAAAGTTTTTGATTCACCTTTAGAACTTTACAGATGTTAAAGCATGCACTTCCAAAACTTTTTTCCTGTTATTATATCCTTTTGTGATACTTTTCAGTGTAGTGATCCACAGAAGCTTAAATTATAAAATCATTTGTGAATCACTTAGCGTGGGTTTTTTTTTTTTTGTATGATTTGAAGTAACATATAAAGTTCTATGGTGTTAAAAGTTAAAGAAGTAGCAGATCATGCTTTGTTGATGACATAGGCAACTTATTTACTCAAGATTAACTTAGTTTACGATCAGTTATAGTTATTTGATATGGAATAGAGCTCTAAAAAGGTTATGCATCTTTTTTATTGGAATGTACATTCAAACCTGTTCTCTGTCATCAGAAACAGTTACAGCTTCTTATCATGATTTCCTGTTCACATATTAATTGATAAATTATCAGGATGTTGATCCAAAAATTAGTTAGGTTGCCGTTGGAAAATGTTCGAAATCATCTCTGCTAGTTAGCTTCTGAAACTGTGACTCTTATCTTTATTTGAAGACAATATCTTAACCACAACTAAGAAAAATATAGTTCAAGTTATACAAGAATGTAAACATGAATATTTTTTCCCTTTACAAACTACAAGATTTCATCATTTGTAACTCCTTTATCATCTCAAGATTTTCTGTCGGCACTGATTTCATTCATAAAGATTCTTCAACATGGAAGGGTGATTCTATTTACAAAAGTGAAATTGAAAAATTTGATAAAATAGTTGTAGATGATATTGCAAATTCTCATAAAAGATCAAAATGAAAAACAATTTTTTTGCAGACTATTGCTGAAGATAATATATGTAAAAAAAATTTCAAATCTTACTGAATTCTTTCTTGGGAAATAATAATGTTCTCATTATGCTTGTTCGTTCACATTATGTCTTGATTCTGTAGAAGTTATTGCTCTAAATAAAATTGTAATTATTGCATTGTTAAACATATTAATTTTGAAATTTTTCATGTTATTTAAAGAATTACTCCAACTGCTTAAAAGTAGGAATAATCCTTTAAAGGTAACTTAATAGTTGTCTGATTCAAGTAAAATTTCCTGAAAGCTCCCCAAGCCCTTTTTTAAAATAACAAGATTTTTTTGGGGGGGGAGTGGGTTGAAGAAAGATTTTATGTTTTGGAAAATAATCTATTGCTAAGTCATATATATATTTATATAAATGAAGTTATGAATGCCATGAAAGTTCTGTTGTTGTTTCTAATGGCACTTATCGTATATAAACCTGCTCAGTCACGAAGTCAGGAATTTTAAACCAAGAGAGCATCTCTTGTTTCAGTAGGGCCATGAGTATGACTTAGCTGCTTACGTATCCCAACTCTTTTTACATGGTGGAGTTCATGCAAGCATTTCATTCACTTATCCACAAATCGTAATTTAGATATGAATCAGCAAACAATCACCTCTGAACAGTGATATTGTCTCGACATGGATCATTTAGCTACAATGGATTCATATATGCACCAGCCATCACATACATGGAGAGTTTTCAGCCAGTAGGGTTTGACTTCACAACCCAAGGAATGTGAATCCAATACCAAACCTACCTGGCTTTTCTGGTCCTGAAAGTTCTTATTAGTGAAAGGAAAGTTGCACTTTGATTCATTTTTCAATGACTAAGAAAATATATATACCATCATATATAAGTTGTTATCAAAATAATAAAAATACCTGAAATAATTATTTTATTAATGAGATGAAGAACTACTTTTGACATGTTTTATCATTCTGATTTGCCTGAAAATCAAATCATGCAAATGTTGAATAGCGCTTAGGAAAATATTGTTACCATATGAGAATTCACTGCGAGATGTCAGTAGAGGATATCAATTCTGGATTGAGTGCTGTAAAATAGACATAACGGCTCTATTGTATTGAGAATAAAGAACACTGCAGGCCCAAATAGCTGTTTCAATTTATCAAACATTGATTGGACAAATTTTGTTACATTAATAGGATCAATATCATCTTGGAAAATTCCTTGTGGATGGCCCAGCATGTCCTGAATTGAACCTTGTGCCAGTAAAACACATTATACCATACCTGGAAAATTCCAGCTCCTGCAGAAATTAAAGCTTGCATCATAGGATGGACCTGGTTAATTAAAAATTATCTATGTTTCTCACAAGTCGCCCTTCCTTTCAAAGTCACGGTTGGACTAGCATGGGTGGTTAAATGGCTGTCTATACTATGTTATATCCACCTTCATGCTTGTCTGTCCATCACAAGAACTCTGCTAGACGATCGTCTACGTTTACGGCTGGAGTTATAGAAACAAGTTACTGACCTACCGTCACGAGAAAAACCCTAATAATTCTAAAAGTAGCGATCAGTCGGCTTGGAAACGAGATATTCCATTATATTTTGGGGCTGAAGGAAAGCGCTGTATTTCATTTGGCCTCAAAAGAATCTGTTGGGAACCGAATATCTGTATTAAGACTCGGAATGAATGTCTCACCTAATGAAGCGCGCTCAGTTAGCCAAATGTCGCGTTTGTTTTAATGCCTACTACTTCCTTCTTTATTAAGACTGGTCTATTTACGGCAACCATGTTCAGGGTTTTTCTCATGACGGTAGGTCAGTACTTAAGGAAAAGCTCATTTCGCAGATGTAGAAATCCATTCAAATTTCTCACGTTGGCAGGTTTAGCGCCAAACTGGCGATATTATGCATTATTGCATTTAATTTTTGAAAACAAATTCAAAAAAAAAAAATCAGAAAGATGAAATTTATTTGAGTACTCGGAATATTGAAAACATCTGATATTCCTGCTATAAATATTTAAAGAATAAAGCAAATCAAAGAGAAAATTTGAACAATTATTTGTATGTCTAACGATTGCACAAGAAGAAAAAATTAAGAAATAAAATCATGCAAACATAAAATTAATCGTCATTATTTCATTTGATTTAAATTTATATGTTATTAATATAAAATTCTCCACAGCAAATACGTCTACTTTAACATAAAAGCAATAACATAATTAATCGTAATTCGTATTTTTCATTAGGAGTTTCTGTTATAATGTAAAATGTTCAGATTTAAATATGCTTGAAATCTTTCCAGATTTCTACTCATTTTTCTGATATATATACTGTTTTCTGAAACACAGAATTAACGATTGCCATACTATGAATTTTTTGATTTAAAAAAATCAAACATTGATTTGTATCTTATTTTCAACATGTACAGGCTTTCTACAGTACAATTAATCTTGCAAAGTTTATATGTAAAAGTATTCTGAATTTGAAGGTAACTGAAGTATTCATTCAGGCCCGTGCCATACTCCCAGACTTAAAAGAGCCCAACTTAATAAACCCAACATCGATTTACTAGTACATTATTCTACGAAAAAGAAATTTGTTTTAGTATTCTAGATTACCCCGGCTTGAAAAAGAAGTATAATTATTTCAAAGAAAACGTTTTCTCAAATAATAGAGTGATGAATGAGCTTTTCAGTAGTCATGAGCTCGAAGCAATAAAGGATCCACAAATTCCTGCGTGCATTTTATCATTTCAAGGTTGAAAATTCTTGACTCCTAATGGTTTTCACATTTCTATTGTAAACACACCACTTTGAGAATATTTATCTGTCACCGTTTTATTATCACAATCAGTGCTCCTGAGTAGAAGAAATCTCGTTAAATACTCGTTAGTAAATTTTTAGATTCTTGGAATCATATCTATGAAGGCGAGAAAACAAGCCTGAATACTAAATGTCTATTTTTAACTTTTTTTTGTACTGAAAAAAAATAAATGCATTATTTATAATATATTTTCTTCATACCATTATATAGATAAATAATATTTCGCGATAAAAATTTAATATAATTACTTCTTAACGCATATATTCATTCAATTCCAGAAATTAAATTAAATCTTTCTAATCTCTAAATATTTTTATACAGCATAATAGAATCGCCGTTTTTAATTTCAAAGTTCAGTAGAAGTCCGATAATCCGGCACGTTCGGGACCGGCTCGGTGCCGGACTACCGAAAATTCCGGTCTATCGGGCGGTAATTATAAAAACAATTAGGTTAATAATTAAACTAAAAATACAGTATGCAAATACATACAATAAAGTTTATTTTACATTTCATATAATGTATGTACACGTACTGTAAAACATATTTCACTTAGATTTAAAAAAGTCACGAATGTCTTTTTGTTTTCTTGACTTTTGGCGTTTAGTATAAAATTTATTTCTAATGATATGGAAATCAATAATTTCTGAAGCACTGTAGCTAGTACTAGCCTCAGCAAAAGAGATAAACTTATTTAGTGATTCTGCAGCTTCTGCCCAGCTGATTTTTTCCTTTTCTTCCGTTTCGGCATCTGAGTCATTTTCTTCGAGATTTTGAGTAGGCTGAGGGTTTACTACAATGTTGATAATGTCCTCATCGGTGAGTTCTTCAGGCAGGTTTTTCAAGGGATTGTCAGTACTTCTAACGACATCCAAAACTTTGGTGAGAGCGTCTTGATGATTTTCTTCCTCATCAGTCTGTAGAGTTAGGTCAGATGCAGGGTTTGCAGCTGGCCAAAGTTTTCTCCAGCATTTTTGGAGTGTTGTATTTTTTACCTGGTTCCAAGACTGTGCATAGACGGCATCTTTTACTGTAAACTTTTTTTGAAAATCAGTCACGTCACAGTCGGCATTTAACAGGCCTTGAATAAAAGACCTTCTATAAAAGCATTTAAAATTTTGAATAACCCCTTGGTCCATGGGTTGAATCAAAGATGTTACGTTAGGTGGGAGCAGAGTAGCAACAATATTTCCAGAAACTAACTCATCTACTGGCGGATGGGCTTTGCAATTGTCCAAAAGAAGGATGGCTTTAGTATCTTCTAGAGGTGGGTCGTTCGCGAACGAACGGGTCTAAACGAACGGGTCATCTAAGTGAACGAACTGAATCGGATCGCTATCTTCTGAATAAGTCGTTCGTTCGAAAATGGCTGTGTGGACCCGGCTATTCCCGTTTTTAGCTGTGTGGACCTGGCTATTACCGTTCGCGAACGACTGTGTGGACCCGGCTATTCCAGTTCAATTACTGTGCGGACCCGGCTATTCCAGTTCGATTACTGTGCGGACCTGGCTATTCTCGTTCGCGACCGACTGTGTGGACCCGGCTATTCCAGTTCATTAACTGTGTGGACTTGGCTATTTTCGTTCGCGACCGACAATATGGAACTTGCTAATTTCATGCTTGAACCGCATAGAGATAAGAAGACAGATGTTTGTGGTTATGTCCGCAAAAGAATGTGAAAGCTGGGAGGGGGGGGCATTATCACTTAGGAAGACTGGTAGTTGACCTTGAGCTGATTACATGGTGTTTGGCTCTTTTATCACTACAAATTTTGGATACTCGTCTAGCAAAAAGGAAAGCTTCAGGGGAGGTAAAAGTGTTCAACTCGTAGAATCAGAAAGTGTGAGATTTTTTTTCGAGGGGGGGGGGCGGCGGCATACATTTTTTTTTATACTAGAGATTTCAGGGAGTTTTAATAGTAAAAGATTTAGGAATCATTTACGACTTTGCTGATATGATACTAAATTTTACTTTTTGTTTTAATAATAATACTTTTAAAAAAATATTTCATAAATTATTTATGCTACAATTATTGTCATAAAATGAACTACGTCGAATATTTTATTTTACTCTTCTTTTTTTTTTTCGTATGCTCTTTTATTCTTACCTTTAAAAATAAGAAATAAATTTTGCTTAAATGGCGAGCATTGCTATCATAATAAATTATTTATTAAAAAAAATACTAATTATATCTTGTCTATTATTACACAAAGGAGAAGACGAACGAATTAGCATCTAAGGACAAATAATAAGGGGTAATAATATTTAATATTTATCTTATTAAGCTACTACTTCTTTCAAATGAATCTCCTTATTTCAATGTTGTTTTATCTTCATTTCTGAAAAGAAAATCTCTCGATTAGAGATTTTTTTTATATAGAACTCAGACATTAATTACACTGCTCTCGTAAATTGCAAAATGTCTTGTTTAATTTTTGATGCTGACCAAGAAAGAAAACGTTCATTAATTGTAATATAGGCTACAGATATAAAATAAATGTTTAAATAAAAAAGGAAAAAAATGGTTTTTCTCTTATACTGTACTATTTTAACTACATCATGATTATGGGCTGAATATGCAGACACGGAATAAGCTTTGTCTGGCTCATTAAATAATGCAACATCACTATCTTCCTATCCAAACATCTAAAACCTATGTTTTTTTTAACTTAGCCTTTATACAAGCAATTTGTTTTAATATTAAATGTTATAAAAATTTACATACAAAACTTTTAAATACGGTTCATCTTCAAAAAACTCGATTTCAGTGTCTCGGATATAAAAAAAAATTAAATTAAAAATAAATTAAAATTAAATAATTAATTTTGGAAAAATTTTAATTAAATTTTTTAAGCATAAATTCAAAGTTTGTCAGAGCTTTTGGTGTATCAGTGATAGTCAGTGACCGATAACAACAAGAACAACAGTAAAAACACACAAATTTATAGTTCAAATTTGAAAGCATGAAAAAAAAAACACTTGGAAATAATGTTTTTAAATCTAAAAAATTCTTCATTTTAATTTGAATAAGCCCTAATGCACAGCTTTCAAAAATGGAATGAAAGTAAAAACTTAATTTCCCCTGAATAAAAAAAAAATCAATTTTTTTTTCTTTAGACGTCTATTTGATTATCTGGACCGGCCTGTGCATACGGTATCAAATCCCTGTTTGCAATATTCAAAATTCTCTAGATGATTGACTGACATTGAAACTATAACTAACAGTTTTGGCTCGTGGTTATTTCTTGAGTTGAAGGGTGCTAATTTAAGAATTTGCTGCATTAAATTGCACAAAACCCCTTTTTGCATCATTTTTAAAATTAAATATATGTGCGTTTACTTCCCAGTCTTTTGAATTGTATTGAAGTACAACTTTTTCCGCTAATTAAATAAATTTTCAAAAAGTTTGAAGTACATTTTTCGGTAGTATTTTTAAAATTAATTCAGATATTGCATCTATACATACGCGCATTACGACAATATAGAAAAAAACTTTTGTTTATTTATTGTTTATTATTATTATTATAGGAATAAATGCAATAGTATAGCTCTTAAACAATAAAAATCCAATCAAATTTGTGCAAGTATAAAACAATAGGAATATCAATATTCCAAAAACTCATGGTTTAAGTGAATCCTGCTCTTTATTAAGTAGACAAGACAATTGGCATATATTCCAGGAAATAAAAGTAAATAAAATTTAAAAATAAAAGCTGAATAATTAAAATTATGACAAAATGCTAATTTATAATGTTACTTTAAAATTTATTGAAAAATGTTATAATGATGTAAAATCTCGAAAAACGAAATACTTTTATACTTAGTAAACAGTGGTGAGCTTAGATTTTTAAGGAATTATTTAAACATAATTGAAAACTCCATACTGTCAAAATAACCAATCTTATATTTCATAATAAAATATAAAATAAAAACTGACCGAAGAAACGCTTCTAAAAAAGCATTAAAAATCATTAAATAACTGTGTAATCTCAAGCAGTACAATAACTGTGAAATGATCAAAAGTACAAAGCCTGTGTCTTCATTCTGTGAGAGGGGAAGAGAATCATTAGTTATCATTCCCCCATTCTCTGTTTTGTGCATACCATCTTCTCGGAACGAACTACATATGGCTAAGTAACAGCGCATGCGTCAAAAAGTACAGGTAGAAGTTGCCTTCCTTTGACACTCAATACAACCGGAAATTTCCGGTTTGTCCCATGATGACGTAGTGAGTCGAAAGCAATGTATCAGTTCGTTCACGAACGAAAGAGTCTAGATCATTCGTTCGCGAACGAAAGAGCCTAACTCATTCGTTCAAAAAGTCCTAATCGGTCGTTCGCGAACGACATTGAACGAACGGGTCAAGTTGGTGAACGAACGACTTTGAACCGAATCTTTCAAATGAAAGAGATTTCCCATCACTAGTATCTTCTGGTAGACCAAGGCTTTTGAAGGACTCCTTGACCTCAGGCACAAAGTGGTGAAAAAACCAGTCTTTAAAGAGGGCGGCAGTTATCCACGCACTTACTTGATTGAGCATCGTATTGGACAGGCAAGTGTGTAACATTCTTAAAAGCCCTGGGTTTTGCAGATTTACCTATCACAAAAGGGGTCACTCGGTGGTTTCCAGACGCATTAGCACATAGCAAAACGGTTAATCTGTCTTTGTTTTTTTTAAAAACCCTTGGCTGCTTTTTCTCCTCCCCAGCTAGTGTAGATGTTGGTAAACATCGCCACAATAGCCCTGTTTCATCAGCATTGTAAATCTGTTCAGGTGTTAAATCATTATCAGCCACGATTTTCTCAAACTCGTCTTTGTATTTTTCTGCAGAGTTTTGGTTTGCTGAAAGGGTTTCTCCAGTTACATCAAGTCTTCGAATTCCATGCCGAAACTTAAAGTTTCTGAGCCAACCATCAGAATAATTACATTCACTTTCAGCAACTCCTAAATCTTGGCCGAATTTCTTTGCCTTTTCAACAATCATTGGCCCTGTTACCGGCTTTCCTTCAGAACTTACTGCACTAAACCATTTGAACAATACACTATCTAGCTGTTCCAGTTTTGGTTTTTTTAATGTTTGTCTAGAAGCCAATTTTTCAGTTGTTACCAATTGAGAAGCAAACTTCATTAGTTCATCTTTTTGTTTTTTAATGTCATAAATAGTTGATGAGCCGATATTAAACTCATTCATTAAAACATTTCTATTCTCGCCTTTTTCTAGCCGTTTGATGATTTCTAGTTTCTGATTGAAAGTCAGTGTTACGTGTTTTCGTTTCTCTCCTTTTGAACTCGAAGGCTTAGGTTTTGAAAACATGGTCACTGTACAGTTAAAACGCAAATCACTTTTTTTATAAACAGTTTCAAAAGTTACGTTTACTGCGATGTGAAAGGACACAAAACAACAACGCACAAAAAAATGGTGAAGACGCTTCGTGATTGATTAACGGAGCTGCACTGCACCTGAATTTGTTGTGACAGCTGAGACTAGCCGGCCGCTAATTGTTTCTGAACAATACCGAGCGCTTCCGGATGATCTCGAACTACCCCGAAAACTTCCGAATAGCTCTCGAGCGATTTTATTTGCTTTAAAGACATTTTTTTGGAGAAAACCAAAATTTTTACAATTTTCCGGAGCGATGCCAGACTATCGGGCACTCCGGACTGTTGGATGCCGGACTAATGGACTTCTACTGTAATTCTTTGTTCTTTTAAAACTGTAATACGGTTTCTCTCCTATCACATTATTATTTAACACTAAGAAGAAAAGGTTAAAACAACGGCTTCCCCTTTTTATCTTGACAATGATTGTGATAGGAGATAACTGAATTATACCTGTAGATTTAAGGAAATTATTCAATACTTTCGATGAAAATAATATGCCGAGTTGTAAAATATACTTCCTTTGAAATTAATTAAATTCAAAGTTCCTTGCAAGAACACATTTTCAAATAAAGAATTTTCAAAAACAAATTTTCAAATAAAGAATTCAAAATTAATAATCAATTAATTTTACTAATACAAACAGCTGAGTATAATTTGCTTTAAAAGTTTCAATTGTTTATTGCTTTGTAAATATGATCTTGAAATGGATTTCTATATTTTCCAGTTCCATACTTCGATCAGTTCAAAAGGTGATCGCATTAATGTTAAAAAGTTATGTTCTAATTTATGTCAATTATTTTATTAAATTTCAGTTCATAACATTAACTAAAAGTTACCAAAAAAAGGTATAAAAGTATGTTAAGATATAAATTTTTTAAAAAGAATTAGTCTTCAGATTTAGTTGAAAATCGTATGATAAATACTTTAATAATTATATTTTGCTTCATTTAATGTAAATCGTTAAATAATAATAATAATGTAATCACACTATACAAAATAGAAAAACAAGATGGATGGAAAGATTAATAAAATATTTAAAAAGTAAGCTAAGCGGACATAAAGATTGTGCAACTGAGACTGGAACGAGTAGACAAATGAGCAAAAATTTGTTTTTTTTTTCCGCTTTAGATTGATGTCAAGAAAAAGAATACCCCCCCCCTAGACCTCCGCCCGATTCCACCCACTCAAAATGGATCTTCCCTACCGAAGCCTGTTTCTATAACACCCGCCGTAAACATAGACGATCGTCTAGCTGAGTTCTTGTGATGGACAGCTTCCATTCAATTGAAAGGATACATTCGCAATTATATGCTGGTGCAGCTATCCACCAAATGTTTCGTTGTGGGAAAGATGATTCGTTTGACAATTTAATTGTTTTTTACTTTTAAATAGAGCAACTTATGTGGTTATGGCACATCTGTAGAGGACATGTGGCATAATCAACTTTGATAAGTGATTTTGGAATTGCTACTCTGCCCTAAATATTCTGTTTATCTAACTGTAAATTTTTTTATGCTGGGAAATCCAGACGCTAAAGCTCTATTTTCATTTTAGACATTACAGTCTACTTCAATATTCACCAGTCTCTCTCTTGACTTCTCCCTCCATACACTAATTTTTTTTACAGCGCTTGTCATGATTTTAGACACCATAACTTTGTTGAAACGTTTAAAAACTTGGATGTTCCGACAGTTGCTTCAACTAGGCGGGCTACTACAGTTTGTGAAATCTGACATTTTATGCTTTTGACAGAAATCTAATAAGACGTATTCAATTTTACTAAAGCTACTTCACGCTATCTTTGTATTTTTTTCTTCATATATACGTTTTATATTTAAAAAAAGATGAGCTAGAATTATATTTTAATGCTTATGAAGCGCATTCTTAAAAGTTATTTTTATTCACAGATTATTTTTAATTTAATAAAATCGAGTGGTTTTGTCTGAATAAAAAGAACTTGGCAAATAGAATCCGCATTATATTGGGAGTTACTATATTATTTAATTTGGTTTGCTTTGCTCTTAATCTAGTTTGTTTTACTGGTTACTCTGAGTTCTTTACTTTGAGCTCATGTCTATTAAAATCCACAATCCAGTAAAGGAGTTGTAATGCCAATGCCAGAAAGATAACACACTATTGTTGAAGAATATTAACAATTTTTAATTCTATTTATACCTATGTTAGACCTGGTTGAATTATAAAAACTGGCTTCTTCACGCCATGAAAAATCCTTAAATTTGCAAACCATTTTTAAGCACCTTAAAAGTGCTTAATTTTAGGGAGGTGAAAAATATCCATAAAAGTGCTTAATTTTTTCGAGAAATGCAAAGAAATTCTATTTTTATTTCCGCAGATAATGAATATGATAAATCGAAAATATTTATATATCTGTTTTCTGGTTATATGGGGGGGGGACCCTTACCTAATGGGGAAAAAATTCGGTGATCAAACCCGAGTTTCAAGGCAAGCTAGGATAATGCTTAACTGATTTTCCACTATATCTTTTTTCAGCAATGGACACTACAGTATATTAGAATGGTTATTCCGAAAGAGCAAAATATGAACTATGCCAAACTTGTTGCAACTTGGAAACTCCCATTTACTTTGATAGCCTTGGAAAGTTTGCATTAAATAGTAATAGAATGATTCTTCCATTATTAACTTTCAAATCTCACCTTCTCGTTTAATATTTTGATGTTTGTAGCTCTATTTAAAATCTTTTAAAAAAAAGAAAAAACACCACATTTTATCTATAAAATCTTATCACTCTCCCGAGTTTTTTTTTTTTTAATGGAAGGAATAAATTTATAGTTTGTGCATGTATTTGGAATTATTCAGTCGGTGAAGAAACCAGTTGTAAAATTCCATTAGAGGACAAAAAGTGAAAAATATTACATACAGCAGTTGCAAATTATCCTCCATAGAGAATTAAAACTATGAATTTTCCCTTGAATGTATTCTGCAACTCACATGCAGTATACAGTCTAGAATATATATTATATATATTCTAGAATATGTATTCTTAGTATATATTATATTGTGTTCTTAGTATAGAATATAATACATATACTAAGAGAAATTCCAACAACAGCAGAAAATGATAAATTGTAAAGGATACTCGGATATTCCGAAAAAAATGCATTAAATTTTGTTGAAAAAGAAGCAAAGAATTCGATTTTAAAAATAAACGACTGAAAAAGAAATTTCTGACATAAAAGGAGAAATTAAACTAAAATAAAAAACTGATTAAACAAAGGATTTTTCACTCTTGGTGAAGTGCGGCAACATTCAAAGAAAAATAATAGGGAAAAACAAACTTTTATGTGATGTGAAATCTGAAATTGTTAGTGAGAAATTTAAAAAAATAAAACTGTAAAATTATCTATGATAATAGTGTTTCTCTACCACTTTTTCCTGCTTCTATGCTTATTATTTCTATTCATATTAATATTTATATAATCTAATTTTTTAAAAAATAAAGGCAAAATAAAATATGTATATTTAAAATGTATATATTAGTTCATTCAATGTAATTTATCAAAGCACGATAATACTGCCAGATTTTTGTCAGTTTAATGCTAAAATTTGAATATTTTAAAAGGTAGGAGGAAAACAATCAATTACTTTTAATGTTTTTTTAAATTTAATTTTACACATAAGGAAATAAAAATTATTATGACATAAAAGTTTGTGAATTATATTTTTTCTAATTTTTCAAAAAATGTTAAACTTAAATTTAAAATTATTATGATAAAAATCTGTCAGCATTATTCGATACTAATAAAATAAGTTTCCTGAACATGATTGGTTACTGATTGATTATGGTGTGTAATTAACTTAGATTTTTGGCACCCAATGTCTTGTTAAAATAATTTTGTAAATCTATTTTTGTCCGATCTACCAATTATATGGATTTTCAGTTCTTGTTACTTACATTGATTTTGTTTCATTTTTGGAATTTCTTTGTATTATTTATTATTGAAGGTGATGCTGCCAATTTAAATAAGAGATTCAATATCTTAACAAAATTACAATCATATGAGAATATTTCAATTAAAATCTTTTAAAAAAAATTTTTGTCAAAGATTAAAATTTAAAAAGGAATTACTTTTTCAAATAGATATTTTTGAAAATTTTCTGTAAAAATATAATTTGTTATATGACAGAAAAAATCTTTGCATAGAATATAATTGAGTTTATGTATTTATGCATGCACAAAGGTGTTTAATTTTTTTCACTAAAGTCAAAAAGTGTTTAATTATTGTATCTGTTTTACTATACATTTTAAGCTAAACTGCTGTGTTATATATATATAGAAAACTTGGGGGGGGGGGCTTTATAATTCTTTACAACTTTTAACTTTTGGAATGTAATTGATTGACTTTCAACAGGGATTGGTTTAAGATGTACTCAAATCTTTGAAAAGAGAGATAAAGGTTTTTTGTAAAGGTGGCAGTGAAGATATATATCTTATAGACTTAGATTCCTTTAAGGAGAAATTAAAAGCTAAAACATTAAATAATGCAGTTGAATAGAATTTTGGAATTAACATCCCTATACTCTATATAGAGTTTGTCATATAGTAGAATGAATCAATGAGCCAAAAAAGGTTTATTAAATGCATTTGAGTATAATATTAAGCTAATAAAGGATAATCAAATATTTCTTCAAAAAAAATTGGTACTTTTGCATTATACCGGCGCTGCCGAAACATTGCCAATAATGATGTAACAAACGCCAAATAGAATATCGCCGCCGGTAACCTTTTGCCGGTACATTTTTAAAGAAAGTCGCGCCATTTTGTCACTGTGCCAAAATGCCAACTATGTGCTGTCTCCAAAAAGTCTGCTTGGTGAGATTTAATGGAAACGTACCATAAATTTATACTTCGAATTTTTTTTTTTCCCAAAAAATTTACTGTAAATCTTAATCCTCCCTCGGCGGTGAGGGCACTTCGCAGATCTGACATGAAAGGGGTCAATAGGGGTTCTGGCTCCACCCATTGATGTCGGAATGTTTTTCCTTAGGGAAGGGTTGTACTGTGGCTGGTGATGGCCCTTAGGATTCAACCACAGTTCCCGCCAGTGTTGCTGTTGCTCAGCAGTCGACCACTACAAATCCTGTCGATACTGCTACTTTCAGTGGTAGCTGAGTGTTCGGCTGTATGCAAGAAGAAGAAATGTTGTTGTTGCGATGGTTCAGTTTACTATAAATCTTACCGCGGTTTTTTAATATTGAAGGATAAAATTTCAAATATTAAAAGTTAAAATGCTCTTATTGTTCTAGTGAGAAGTCACTAGATAAAAATACTGATCTTTTTTTTTTTTTGTATTTTTAACTTGCAAATATTGATTTCTGTAAGTATGTAAAGGGATTTATTATTTCACGAGTTATTGCAAATGTTATAATAAGGGTTTTAAATATAAGCGCGTGTCATTTTTTGTTAATTTTACCATCAAAATTATTTACATCTCTTCTGCTTTTTCTTCTTTTGGTTCTTTTTCTAATCTCTTTTTCAGTTCTACTGCATTTTATTGCCAGAATCTAAATTTTAAATGAAGTAATTGAAAAAAAAAATCCTTTGATAAGATGAAAATCTAAAAATCTTTTCATGTAAAATTTATAATTCCAATTTTTGCTTTAAAAATATTAAAGTTCTTATTATTTGTCTTAAGATTGCTGAAAATTCTGATATGCTTCTTTTTTAATCCTCCAGAAGTCTAAGATGGATCGTGAAAAGAAACAACTTAAAAGATCGGCCAACAAAGTCAAACCTCTCCACGTATCTGATTTCATCGCATTGGGATCTAAGACTACCACAAACAGACAGAGTGAATTGAGTGAGCAAAAAATAAAAACCAAGTCTTCATTAATATCTTCGTCATCATCAGAAAGGAAGGGAGAATCATCTGGTGCGAGCTCATCTGCTGTTCCAGCTAAGAAAACAAAAATTTCATCTTCTGGATCCCACATTAAACGTATTGGATCAATTGGTAGAAAAGAAGCTGTCAAAAGTGATGAATGGGATACAGTGGCGATTGAAGTAGACTCAAATGATTTGGTTAACAAAGTTCTTGAAGCTGAAGACTGTAGTGATGATGAAAAAGTTGAAGCTTTGATATGTGGTGCAGTAAAAAAGTTAAAAGCAAGTCGTTCAAAATTTGATGCCCCATTGTATTTGGGCCTACAGTATTTAGTAAAATCTAGACCATTTCTATTTTGTTCAGAACTTACAATTGAAGCATTTTGTAGTTTACTAAAGCGAGATACTAGTGTGAACTTTAAATCAAAAGGAAGTAATTTGGTTTCTATTTTAGCAGCTAACATTTTGATGGCTGCATATAAAGATGAAAGCAGTTGGCCAGAACTTTTTGTGAAAGCATATATTGAAGACTCTTTGGGAGAAAGGACTTGGGTTGATCATGACTACTGTAAAGGATTTGTTGATAACATATTAACAGCTTTTAATACCAAAGCTATTCCTAGAAGCATGATGATTCCAGATCGGCTTTTCAAACCAGAAGCATGTCCGAGTCCACCTACTTTATTGGGAACGGATGATGATGAATCTTGTTCAAGTTTATCCATGGAAGTTCAGGAAAATTTAGATTCAGTTGCTGTGTTTCCAAGATATGTTTATAGTGCTGAAGAACTATCGTCACATGTTGTAGAAGTCTTCAAAGAGCAAATGACTCGCCGACAACCTTCTGAAGTACCAAGGAATACTTTACGGTTTCTTGTGTCTACTTGTGGTGTCAGTGAAGTTAGATTGCATGTTTCTCAAAAATTAGAACTGTGGCTGCAGAACCCTAAGCTAACAAAACCTGCTCAAGAATTGTTGTTGGCCGTGTGTCTAAATTGCAATCAGCATAATCAGCATGATGTAGAAGTAATTAGTCAGTTAGTAAAGATTCGAATCAAGGCAAAACCAATTATAAATCACTATCTTCAATGCATGAAAGAATTGATTGGGCAACATCCAGAAAATCTGAGTTCATTACTTAAACATGCCATCTATAATGAACTTTCAAATTCAAGAAATCCCAACAATATGCAGCTGTTAGCTATTATTTTTCAGCATTCTCCTGACCGAGCTGCTACAGTCCTGGCTGATGTTTTTCTGGATCTGTTGTGTAATAAAGATGATTACTTGAGAGCTTTGAGGGTGCTTTTAAGAGAAATTGTACGCACTGTAAGGCATGATTTGAATTTTACGTTATTTTGTATGGGTCTGATTCAGGAAAAGAGGGATCCTGCATTTCTTGAATTAGAATTACCACTAAAGGAAAGGGTATTTCTCTCCATAACAGACTTAATTGTATTAGCTATTTTCCTTGGCATTAGCCCTGCTGTAAAAGAACAGTATTCTATGTGCCAAAGAGGTGAGAAAAAGGATTTAACAGCTCTTAGAAACTATCAGATGCAAGTCTCTAATATACAAAAAGATGCTGTTGGGTGGATGCATTCAACTGTTCCCAAAGTATACAAGCCTGGTCGAAATGAATTTATCCATTGTATTCATAAAGTTCTATTTATGGAACAAATTGAGCATTATTATAATAAAGATAACTGGCCTACAGAAAATGAAAGAATGCTTCTTCTTCGTATAGCATCGGAAGTTCCGCTCCTTGAAGAGACCTTAATGAGAATACTTATTACAGGACTTTCAAGAGATCATTTAGTAACAGCACATGATGCTTTAGAACTGGCTGACCAACTTGTCAAAAGAGCTGCAATAACGTATTTTGATAATTTTCCTGTTTTAGATTTTGAGAATACAGAATTGTGTGATGTTATTTTCAACTTATGTGCATATCATCATCCTGAAAATATTTCTTTACCACAAGGTTATCATCCTCCTAATTTGGCAATATCTGAATTGTATTGGAAAGCATGGTCTATGCTTTTAATCATCATTTGCCATAATCCAACAACTTTTGGTGACATGGCTTGGAAAACATGTCCTATGCTTAGAAATTTAATGGAAATGTGCATTACAAATCAGTTTGTTTTCCCACCACCTACAATGGCACTTGGAGAAAAAGCTGAAGAGATACGAAATCGAGAACTTCAGATGAGTCAAATAGAGAAAGAGGAGATCCTTCTCTTTGAAAGTCATTTGGCTGCTGCATCAACTAAAGTAACCATAACAGAATCCAACAGCCTTTTAATATCAAAACTTATTTCTATGGACCCTCATGGTCCAGCAAGAAAACCACCTGCTGTAGTTCTAGAACAACTCAAGACCTTGAATGCCAAATTGAAGCTTGGTGATTTGCTTTGCCATAGTCGTAATCCAGACTTCTTATTAGATGTGATTCAACGACAAGGAACCACTCAATCAATGTCTTGGCTAAGTGAGCTAGTAGAATCAAGTGCTAGTTCTTTTAACATGCTGCCAGTTCAATGTCTCTGCGAGTTTTTAATTAGTGATGGTGGAGCTGCCAATGAATCAGGTGATGAAGCTGAAAAGAATCAAGTAAAAAAGAAAAAGAAGCAGGAACAACTTCTGTTTCATTTGCAGAAACTCTTACATGAACCTGAAAGTGAACCACATGATACAGTGGAAGTAATTAGTTATTTTATGAAGCGGTTAAGTTCGCAGCAGACTAGTGCCCGATCATTAGCTCTGAAAGGCTTAGATATGCTTTTAACCCAGCCTAATAAATCACCTGTTTCAGAAGATGATGATATAATCCAGAAAAGGGAGGATGGTGAACATCAATGGCTGTTAAAAAGTATTCCAAATCTTATACACTTTGATGTAATTAGATCACAAATAAGTATATTTTTACGTCAAGCTTGTCAGATTGAGAATGATCCACAGATTATTGCAGCCTATGTAACCTTTTTAGCAACTCATACACCAGATCATAATCTTCAAGAGTTTGCTGACTTAGCTCTTGACATGGCACAGATGATTGTTGAGAGACCAACAATTGTTAATACTATCCTTCCTGTAGAAGGTACAGGTTGTGAACAAAATGATTTCTTGTCTTCTGTCTCTGAAATATTTTTTAAGTATTTAAGTGCTGCAAAAATTCCCTCAAAAGAAGTATATTCTTGGTCAGAATCTCAAGATCAAATATTAATCCAGTGGCCTTCAGGTGAATCAGCAACTATGCATATATTAGTAGTGCATGCAATGATAATTGTTTTAACTTATGGTCCTCCACTCTATGGCAATCGAACCTATTTTGATGCTTTGTTAGATATTTGGTTTCCAATAAATGCTGAACAACCTAAAGCTTTTCTTGTAGACACATCTGAAGAAGCTCTGCTATTACCTGATTGGTTGAAATTGCGAATGATACGATCATCAGTAGGAGTCTTAGTGGATGCTGCATTGAAGGATTTAGATCCATCTCAATTAGTACTTTTTATTCAATCGTTTGGTATTCCAGTTGCTAGTATGAGCAAACTTTTAAGAACTTTGGATTTAGCAGTAGAAATGGATAGTTTCTCAGTTGAGCAAGCTGTTTTAGATAAATGTTACATGTCACAGCTTGTTGAAGTACAACATAGAAGAGGAGCATCTGGTGGTGAGAAATTTGCCAAGTTATTATTGGATAATGATGCTTCTGAAATATCAATGGATTCAGAAGCTGTACAGAATCAAACTCCTGTTATTCAAAGGGCTCCTCCTAAACTCCCAATTGCAATTGGTGTTGAATCTGTCTCTATTTCATTAGTAAAATTGCTTGGATTAAATACTTCGTATGGGATTCTGAGTGCAAAACAGGAACAAGAAATTTTTAAAGGTTTACAGAAAGCATTGTCAAAAGATATTTTAGATAACACTTCTGAAAGTGGTGCTATTAGCGTCTTTATCCTAACATGTGAACAAATCCTACGCAGTGATTCTAAAATGGCATTTTTACAAGCATTGCACAAAAAGTCTTATTATTCTTCGGTTTTATTTCGCCTTGCCACTGCCTCTCAATCAAAAGCTGATATTACAAAAAGCCAATTGGCTCAAAAGCTAAAATGGATTTGCCAACAAATTATTTATGTTTTATCTTCAACAAGTTCATCACTGCTCACTGTTGCTTCTCAGTTTTACAATAAGCACAAGCCTCCAGAGACTAAAAAACCTGTTCCTTGGAAAGCATTTGTCCAACAATATAGTGTGTACACCAGTGAAAGTATAAAGAAAATTGTCCAATTAGCAGAAACTGAAGATTCGTTGCGGCTAGAAGAAGTGATGCAGTACCTGGTAAAGAAGGCTATTTCTCATGGAGATACAAATCCTTTAATGAATGCTATGACAAATATCACAATTAAAAGGCTAACTTCTAGCACTGGCCCCTCTATCAAGACATTCAGTCGTTCCAAATTCTGTTTCTTTGTTGATTGGCTTGAGTGTTTAGAACCTAAAATAATCAGCTCTTTTCCAGAATCTCAGTGCCATTTGCTTTTCTCTTTGATCAGCCCTCAACAAGAACCAATAATTGTTCCTTTTAGGCCTTATTTGTTAGCATTACTTATTCACCAGTCTAGTTGGGATATACTTTGCTATTACATTCATATTGTCTTAAACCCATCAAGAACAGACATGAAATTTGATCCTGCATCTGTCTTAGATTTTCTGTATGCTTGCATCTACATTCCAAAAATATGGCAAGGTCGTTACAAGAAGAATAAAGGTGGAAATGAGGAAGACATTTTAGCATTGACAGAATTACAAATACAGTCTGTTATTGGTTATATTTTAGAAGAAGCTATGGAGAAATCACCAAAAGAACAAATTGATAATTTGTCTGCATCTACTTTTTCAAACTGTTTTTCATCCATAGAAGAACGAATGGGTTTATTAATGAAGTGCCTTGCACTTAGAATATCCTTAATTAATTCTTCTGTTAATTATTTACTGCAATTGATAGCAGATGGTGGAATAAAAGGCAAACTTGGTCATGAGTTACTGCTTCAAGCATATCATCAGATTCCTTCAATACTCAGTCTCATTCCTGATACAGTATCATTTTTATCAGAAAGTTCTAGTGAAATGAAAGCGCATCACTGTAAGCTGGACATTATCTCTCATACTTTGCTGCTTTCTTTGGCTAGAACTGATGCTAGCAAGCAATGTTTAACTAAAATGGTTCGTATTGAATTTATATGCAAAAAAATGGCTAGCACCCATCCAGTTTTACTTTTGAGACAGTTGCCTATGATGATAACATTGCTGAGAGGAAGAGTCCATCTTGAGTATCCATTGTTCCGCCAGCAAAATCATGTTGCACTTTTTAGTTGTTATCTTAGTATCATTGAACTTTTGCCTCCTTTTCTGTTTAAACCAGAGTATATTACCAATTTAAATGATATATTATCGCTTTATATGGAAGTATTTCAAACATATGGTTCACAAAAAGAAATCCTTCATCTTTTAAATCGCTTTTTTGGATTTTTAATCTTATATTTATCTTCTAGACCATCACAAGCTCGTCAATTTATTCAGCAGTACATTGATGTTCTGCAAGATCTAGCATCACTTCATCCGGACTTCATGAATTTTCGCTCAATTCTTTCAGGGTCTTGCATGCATTATTATGGGGCCTCAGGATCTGAAGAAAAGGTTGAACCTTCATTGCATGATGTCATTGCTGGATTACAATTTCAGAGTGTGTCCCAAACACATATCCCAGCTATTGCTAATCGTTTATCACAAGGAAACTCTGAGGAAATTTCCATGGCTTTACAAGAACTCGAAAATATATCCATTAAAAAACCAATGGTTTTGGAACATGTTGTGGACAATTTGAAAAATTTGATGCAAGATAATAACACTCAACACAGAATGACAGCTTTTAACTTAGTCATGAGATATGTCAAAAATAATCCAAGTAAAGGAAGATTATTTATCTCTACTTACCTTCAATGTTTAGAAAGCGATCAAGTTGATGTTGTCTTGACAGCTCTTGAGCATTTACCTGAATTTACTGTTTTAGTCCAAGAATATGCAATTGTATTATTGCAAAAGACTTTTAATGTTGGCATGGTTAAAAATATTAACACTGCTTCTCAAATAAAAGCAACCATGTCTTATTTGGTATCTCAGTCAGGATGTTAATATAAATAAATTACCATTATATTCTGTTCAATTATCAGAATTGAATATGTCATTAAATACCTGGTTGATCCATGATATTCATTTTCTTTGGATGCTTTTTTTTTTTTTGTCAAAAATATAAATTTTTTTATGAAGAATATCATTTTGAGAATTATTTTAGTATGACTTTTTCCTATTATTTTTTGTTAAACTAAAACTAAAGTTATTTTTCTAATTTCTTTAAATGATTTATCAAACTTGTTATTTTCCTATTATGTTTACATGCATTTATAATTTATGTTACTGACATTCTGGCTTAGGGGTAGCGTGTCTTTCCCTTGATCTGGATGTCCTGTGTTTGAGCCCTGGTTGTTCTTCCCTTATGTTCTATCTATGAGATGTGTGAATGAGCCCCTCCTGTAAAAAGGTGCTGCGCAAGCGAATGTTGTGTGTGTCATCTTCATTTGAGCTACAAGTTAAACTTCTGTCTTCGGGTGCTCAGGGGCTTTTAAATGCAGGCATATCATCATAATTTATGTACATTTAAAATAAAAAGTTTTCTTGTGAGAAAAAAAATATTTTTAATCTTTTGAAATGTTTTAGATTATGATGTTTTTAAACAAACTAAAGTAATTAAAAAAGCGTTTTATTTAATTTAGTAATACTTTTATCGAGAATATCCCCAAAATCATTTTTATTTTTAAAAAATGTAAACATTTTTATTTGGATTATACTTATACATATCTTGATAGATTAATCACTTTTATAGAGGAAGAATGATTGAATGAAAGTAGTTAAATCTCCTGCATATGCAACAAAAATCCTTTATCACTTAAATATTTTCTTTTCTTTATTATCTTATTAATTAATACATTCTATTTTGAGAATTTTCATCATTTTTTTCTATTAAGAGTATATAACTTTTGAGGATTAATGAATTCAATGAAGTTTTTATGATGAATCATGATAACTATTTAGTAATTTATTTTATTTGCAGGCATATTATGATGGTGACATTTAAGCATAACTATCATCTTAAGATTGGTAAAATTGCTACAAAAACTGATGATCAAGCAACGTCATACTCCAAGTTTCTTGGAAGAATTTTTTTAAAAGAAAAGAATTGCACTGTTTAGAAATGGTTAAACTGTAAAAAAAAAAAAAGAAAAAAAAATGTCTAAATACAATTCTTACTTATTAAGTTCATTAAATAGCTTTTTCAAATGTTTCTTATTTCTAAAATTTAAACAAAAACTGCCTTTTTAATCTATACGCTAAAATAAATACATTTTTCTTTTTTTAACTTTTAAAAAAATTAATTTTTTATTAAATAATTATTTAAAAAATTGATAAGTATGAAAAAAATATTGATTTTTGCTAGAATTTCATTACAATAAACAATCACATTATTCACCTTCATGCGAAAAATACTGAAATCATTGCATTTTACCAATTGAGCTACTGTCTGTTGATTTCAATTTTCATTACAAACTGCTAAAACAGTATTTAAAGTATTAATAATTAATTTAATTTAATTAATGAGTTAATATTTGAAAAAACTGTATTAGCATCAAGTGCCATTCACTGCAAGTTTTAAAAAATGTATTTGAATTTGAATGAATGAATAAAAAGTGTTTTATTAAATTGAAAATACAAACGAGTTATATAAATATACATAGGGAGAATATGAACTAATTGTAGGAATTAAAAGAAATAAAAATGATGTAACAACTCATTTTTATAATTAATGCAAACAAATTCACAAAGCTTAAAAGACACTAGTTTTGTTGTAGAAGCAAAATGAAAATCAAATCCAGTACATTGCTTCAAAATTTAACAACGCTCATCAAGTAAAGAAATTTATACAATGAATTACTTTAAAGTTTAAATTAAAGCAAAGAAAGTTATTATTATTAAAACATGTTTAACAGGACTCAAAGATTTGATGAAGCAATAATATTCTTTTGAATTTCATTACAATAAAAAATTAATCTGCCAAAAATTACTAAAGAAAAATGTATTGTATTAAATGTATAAACTCCTAATTTATACTTTACAGAATATTCAAGAATTATAAAGAAGTTCGTAGAAAGTTCTAAAACTTCTAGGACCTCAATTTAAATTTATTATAATTATTCATTTATTAAAGTCCAACTTTTAATGTAATGACGCTTGACTGGGATTCGAACACCCGACTCGTTCTTTACCTCTCAACCATGCTAACTATGTGCACATCTTTTTCGCGCCATTACTTCCCTCTTAAAAAAATAGCGACTCGCTGAAAAAAAAAAAACTCATCAAGCTGTGTTAAAAACTTTCATTCTACGATCATGGGTCCGGTGTATAAGCTTTCTTTCTCACCTCTATAATCTTGTTATCTCTCTTTCCCATTAAGAGTTTGCACATCTGTATCATAGTAAGTCCTCATGCGCAAAACATGCACTATATCTTTGCTTTCTTCTTCGATAGGAAGTATCAAAATCTTGCACTTCATAAGTCAGATCTATTAATCGGCGAAGCACTTGATATGGGCCAGAAAACTTCCTCAGAAACTTCGGAGAGACCGACTTTTCGGACAGGAATATAAATCCACACGAGATCCCCTGAAGCATAGAATACCATTTGATGCTTAGAATCATAAAGTTTACGATCATTGTCTTGAAATTCCAGAGTCCAAAATCCGGCCAATTGTCTTGATTCTTCGGCTCTAGATATCATCTTTGAAATATAACTGTCATCAGGACAGAATGGTAACATTGTATCCAGCGCTGTCTTCGCCTCCCGCAATAAATAGAAAGTTGTGAAAGCAGTGATTTCTTGCTTGGCAGTATTACACGTAAACGTTAGGAATAGTAAGATTTCATCCCACTTTTTATGTCCTGTATCAATATACATGGATAACATATCAGCAAAAATTTTAGTAAAGGGTTCCGTCAATTCATTTGTCTGTGGGTGATGTGCTGTCGCCTTGCGATGGTTGATGTTACACAGTTCGATAAGGGATGAAACTAGTTTTGACTGGAGGACCGTCCCCCCGATCAATGATGATTTCTCGAGGAACTCCATGTCCCAATAGAACTTCTTCAAGCAAAACTTATCACTTCTGGGATAAGCTTTTGCTTGAAGAAGTTCTATTGGGACATGGAGTTCCTCGAGAAATTGACGAATTTGTTACTGCATAACGTGTCAGGTAATCTGAACAGACGACGATCCATTTGTTTCCATTGGTAGATTTCGAAAATCGTGCAAGAAGATTGATTCCAATGCGATGAAAGGATGCCATAGCTGGTGGGAAGGAAACCAAACATCCTGGAAGTTGTTGAGGAATAGATTTTCTTCGTTGACACTCAAGGCAACTTGTTACATATTGAACGATGTTACGATACATCCTCGGCCAGAAAAATATTTTTTGGATTCTTTCATACGTCTTTGCGAAACCAAGGTGTCCGGCAGTAGTAGCGTCATGGAAATGTCTCAAAATGCGTACGTAAGTGTTTTGGAGTGACTGATAACCCTTTTTTTTTACTGCCGGATCAAAATTCTTTTTGTATAAAATTCCATCTATTACTTCAAATTCGTTCTTGACGATAGATGAGGTGGTTTGAGAAAGAATTATTTTTGCGAATTTGGATCCTTTTTCTGTTTGATGGCTAAGTCCACATCAATAGTTGCTGAAATAAATTCCTCTGACATAGAAGTTTCTTCGTCGACTGGATTTCTAGAGAGTGTGTCAGCGTCTTTATGTTTCCTGTCAGTTTTGTACATTATAGAGAAGTCGTGTTCTTGAAGTCGAAGTGCCCATCTGGTGAGTCGTCCAGAAGGATGAAGGTTGTCCTTGAAACTCATGAGCCAGCAATAGTGGATGATGATCGGTAACAACAGTGAAGTTCTTCCCAAAAAGATATGGACGAAATTTGTTGATAGTCCATACTATGGCAAGACATTCTCTTTCAGAGGTAGAGTAATTTTTTTCAGCTTTCGTCAAGGTTCTAGACGCATTTGCTATGACATTTTTGATTTCATCTTGTATCTAAACCAAAACTTGTCCGACACCAGTGGTCGCTAGCATCCGTATGAATTTCTTTAGGGGCGTTTTCATCGTACATTCCTATTACTAGACAAGACGTAAGTCCACTTTTCAAATCGCTAAAAGCTTCCATTTCTCGAGAATCCCATTTAAATTTTGCGCTACCTTTTAACAAAAGTTGCAATGCTTCAGTTCGGTAGCAAAATCCGTTAATAAATCTTCGGAAATAGGAGCAGAGACCCAGAAAGCTCCTAACGTCATGCACGTTTTTCGGAACTGGAAAACTGCTCACGGCTCTCACTTTTTCGGGATCCGGTCTGACTCCTCCTCTGGATGCAAGATGGCCTAGTACGCTAACTTCTTGAGAACAGAAAAGACACTTCTTTTAATTGAGTATAATACCTGCTACTTGAATACATTTCAAAAGAGTCGTTAACTGAGTAAGGTGGTCTTCAAATGTCTCTGGAAACACGATGATATCGTCGAGATAACAAAGGCATACAGTTCATTTTAGATGGCATAGAAGATAGTCCATCATTCTCTCAAATGTCGCAGGTGCATTGCACAGTCCAAACGGCATGACCTTATATTCATATAAACCTTCTGGCGTAACGAAAGCCATTTTTTCTCTATCTGCTCCGTCTATTTCGATTTGCCAGTAACCAGAGCATAAGTCCATGGGAGATAAGAACGTTGCTCCTTTTAAACAATCAAGTGTATCATCAATCCAAAGTAGAGAATAAACATATTTCTTAGTGATCTTGTTCAACCGACGATAATTTAGCAAAAACGCCATTTGCTATCTCTTTTCTTCACAAGAACCACCGGAGATGACCATGGACTTTCAGATGGTTGTATTATATCTTCCTCGAGCATTTCTTTTTTCACTTCATGAATTATGCGCCTTTCAGTTGATGGTACCTGGTAAGTTATTTGACTA
The DNA here is from genome assembly GCA_026543055.1 of Argiope trifasciata. Taxonomy (NCBI): domain Eukaryota; kingdom Metazoa; phylum Arthropoda; class Arachnida; order Araneae; family Araneidae; genus Argiope; species Argiope trifasciata. The sequence goes on from JAPMOQ010031752.1 coordinate 731,423, forward strand.
ATAAGGGCGTGATCACCAGTTTTAATTCGATGCTTGATTTTTGTCTGTGGAGTTTTAAATTTGTCCTTTTCGGTAAATACTTCAGAAAAATGTTTCACAAGTTTGTCTTTCTGTTTACCACTTAATTCAGGTGCTACCATGAGTGAATAATCGATAAGAGGTACAAGAAATCTTGATCATCCATTTATGCGCATAAATAATTTTCATCTAGATGACAGATGCGCATTCTTAAGGAATAATCTGATTTTCAAGATGTGTATTGGCGACCCATATTTCTCCTCTAGTATTATAGTACTAGATGAATGTGGTAGGTACGGCAATATTCTTGATGAATAGTAAATTTCTATTGCATTCTGCAAGTACGTTGGAAGTCCTTATGAATATGTGCTCCCGATACAGATACTCTAGTTAAAGACCGGAGCCAGAGTGCAGTCTTTTATGGCATACAACTTCCAAGTGTTCGGCACTGAACGCTCTTGACAGACTTCTTCAAAAAACAACTCACTCCGACCACAGTAGTTTTGTAACAATTCTGCAAAACTACCAATTTGAATGACAGTTTTAGGTTGTTTATGACAATTAGTAGGATGCATCTTCCAATTGGCCGTACTAAAACTTCCATTGGCGAATTTAAGAACGACATGTTTGTCATCAGCGCACAAAGCTTTCTTTAAATGTTGGCGAAACTTATTTGAAACTAGCTGCCTTTAGCGACCAGATGGTTCCCCAAGAGTAATGCGTTCTAAAATTTTCAATTAAGTACTTATGTGCCTTGCTCTTTTTAAAATTTCTCAGCCAGATATACTTAAACTTCGATAGTCACGTAACTCATATTATTATAGAAGCCTTACGATTTTTTAAAGAAAATGTCACATTTTATATTTCTTTTATTTTATCCAGTCACGTGCTAAAAGTTGCATTTCTTTAGATTTAATTTGCAATGACAGTTTTTTTTAAATTTTGACTTCCGTCAATAGGATGGCAACAGCTGATAAAACCTAATTTTTTCCACCTTGACGTGCTCATGCAGATTAAATTTTATTGTTTTGTCCGAAATATATTGTTGAAAAATATAGTTAAAATATTTCTTTAAAAATAAAAGCTTAAGTTATACATTAAAACACTGATACTATTAGAAAGTTAATTTATTTTTATCGTTAAATTGATGTAAAAATCATGTTTGTGCGATAATATTTTCGGAAGTTATAGCGAAAAAACATCGAAATCTCGCTTAAATTTTAATTACTTCAAATTCTAATTAAAAATCTGAAAAAAGGTGCACATTCCCGACCTCCAAGGCATATATGTACCAAATTTGGTAGTTGTAAGTCCAACAGTCTGTCCTGTAGAGCGCCAACACCCACACACATCGAGGCTTATTATGACTAAGAAAGATGCTCCAGAATCTTCATGAGCACATATCGACTGATTATCTATATTACGTCGAGATTATCCATTATTACGTTTCCAGACATTTTGGGGAGCAGATGGAGGATTTTCATCGTATGCGACCTCATTTCCCAAGGTTTCCTCGCTCAGTTTTCCTCTTGTCTTCAGCTAAGAATTAGAGTGAATCGGCGATAGGACGACGGTGGTCTTGCGCGACGTGTTGGAGATCGACCTCGAGATGGACTGGGTGAGAATTGAAGTTGGTAACTTTAGTTGCTTGGGGGAATTTCTGTGGGATTCTGTCGGCGGACACTACAGTCATTCAATTCTGTGAGATTCTGTCGGCGAGCTCTATAGTCATTGAAGATAGCTCTTCTTTCTCTGCAGTAGCGTACATGTCCTGAAAGTCCACAGTGGAAGCAAACGGATCTGTTGTCAGTCGTTCTCCATAAGTTTATTTTCCTAGGTTACGTCGATGGAATGTACCGAGGATTCTGTGCTATAGCAGCGTAAATTCGGCGTTAACTGCTACGTTGGCGGCATTCTGTTGGTCTTGCAGAAACAGGCGCCAAAACTTTTTCAACTCTGTTTTGTACAATCTTTTCCAAGGACTGTGGATATACATCTGAAGGTTCCTCTATTGGCCTAATCATTCGCTGGATTTCTTCCTGCACAATCCTGCGTATTAGAGATAGCAGGTTGTGTTCTTCATACACAGCGGTCATTGGTACCACGTTCTAAAGTCTTTCGAATTTTCGTCTTCTGACCCTGTTTTTCTTCATGTCATCGATGTTTTTCGCACCATTTTATGAAATCGACTGTCGTGGCGACTTCTCTTGTTAATAGTGCCTGATAGATATCTTCAGACACTCCTTTTATCAGGTGTGACACTTTTTCATGCTCTCGCATCAGAGGATTTACCTTTTGGTAAAGTCCTAAAATGCTTTGAATGTGGGACTGCATATTCTTCATCAACGCGTTGAGCTTGATATTTCAATCGCTCCTCGGCTTTCTTATATTTCCGCATAACACCAAAAAGTTGAGTCAGTCCAGCTTTAAATGCTTCGCAAGAAGTCAAGGCATCCTCATGTTTAACAAACCACTGCTCTGCTGTTCTGTCAAGAAATAAGTGAAATTTGCTAAACACATCATGCCGTCCCATTTGTTAAACTTAGCCAGTCTATCATATTCTTTGAGCCATTTACTAGGATCTTCTCCAGATTTCCCCCGAAATATTGACGGGCTCCTTAGTTGCTGGTACACGGGCACAACAACTTTGGTTTCACTTCTTCCGTCATTTTTACTCGTTTTCTTATTTCTGGAAAATGCAGTTCAAATTCAGAAGATAATCCTCTTAAACGACGACTTGAATTAGCCCTGTCACCAGGTCTACTTTTAAAGGGTTTTTACCCGGCGCTTCCACCAAACTTGTCACGAAGATTCAAAGAATGACAAGTCACAGGCTCATATTATAGCAAATTTATTAGCTTGAAGTAATTCGCAACATGCAGCCGAAGAATTATCCCACTGCTTGTGGAACTCCGAATTTATACTTTTACAGAATATTCAAGAATTGTAAAGAAGTTCATAGAAATTTCTAGAACATTAATAAATGAAAAATTAGAATCAATTAAAGCCCAACTTTTAATGTAATGGCGCTTGTCTGGGAATCGAACACCCGACCTTGTGCTTCGCAGACTCGTACTTTACCTCTCAGTCATGCTAACTATGTACACATCTTTTTCGTGACAATATATTCATTTTGATGAAATTCTTATCAATGAAAAGCAATTTTTTTACTAACTTTAAGGATGACATAAAAATAATTTTGTGAGAGAGTATGTTGATGCTATTATAATAAAACGAAGCAACCTCCTATCAAATTTCCTTAATGGCTTATGCTGCTCATTGTTCTATCAGTTAAGACAAAAGTAAGATTTCAATGGGGTGGGGATCTATCAGAGTCACTGATAGATTAAAAAATGACTATATAATCTAAAAACAAAGGTTTTGAAAAAAGAAAAACTTTTTGCATTTGTTTAAAAAGTTTAGGGTCCTCCCGCAAGTGTGGTGTGGAGATCCTGTCGATACAGCAACATTTAGTGGTGGCGGGTGGTCGGCTGTATACAATAAGGTGTGGTGTGGAGAGGGGCGTGTCATCTCAGGGTCGTCCGCGTCATCTGACCGTGGTTCAAAACTACGAGGTCCGTCCCAACATAACCCTAGTGTTGCTTCAAAGCGGAACGTTAAAATAACTAAACTAAAAAGTTTAGGTACCGGATCTGGTAATTCTTAGTAAAAAATAAAATTTGGCAGGATTGATCTAACAAATGATAATTTTCAAAAGGAAAGGGGGTTTCAAGGGGGGAATTAATAATAAAGTAAAAGAAATTATAATACTTGAAAACTTATGATTTCAAGTTAAAATTTCATAATTCTGGATTTTATATAAATAACTAATGCAATTAAATATTGCATTAAATTACAATATAGTGCAAAGAAATCTCTTTAAAAGGTCATCAAGGGATTGCTTCAAAATAACATAATGAGAATGATGATCGAATGTATATTATGTTAAAAAACTTCATTATCAGTATTTTCAGAGCAGTTTCTCGCATGTTCAACATATATATATCTTCACTGGTGCATCAAATTCATCTTGCTGTATTCTATTTTCCCATTCATCAGACCAATCCACTTATTCTTGTTGTAATATAAAATGGGAAACATGCATTTAACATACTTGACTAAAATGTAATACTAAAAATTGAAATTCAAACTTGTTTGAGTCCCAACGTCCAAGACATAGTATGCATTTTCACTGCTCTGTGGGATAAGTATTCTTATGTTCCAATCAATGGCAATGCATCATTTTAAGAAAAATTAGGAGGGAAGAAAATGCCACTAAGCCTTATCTTAAAATGTATTAGCACCACTGAATCCCTTCTCTACATTTATTCAGAAAATTAAACTTCAAGTCATGCTTTCTGTTTATCGCATTCAATGTCTAGGGTAGCAAATATGAATTCTGAGCATTTATCCAGAAGATTATTCAAGTTATGCATGTTTCGGTCCAGAAAATTAATAAAATTAAGCATTTTTGTTTTTAATGCTTAAAAATGACTTTCAGATATCAACATTTTTTATGGTAATAAGCATATGGATTAAATGTTTTAAGATTTTTTTTTTTTTTTTTTCATTTCTTTCTTCTAGCTTTACTGAAATTCCTTTGATAACTAAAAATAAAATTACCAGGCTTTCAAATTTTCAAGCAATATTCCTTTTCTTTGCAATTTATTAAACAACCTTAACATATATAATCCTGAACATAAAGAGAAATATGCATGTTTTGGTATTCTACAAATCAGATCATGTTCTTAGCGCTATCAGACTTGATACAAAATATGTGTACTGAAGAATGGGATTAAGTATTTTGAGGCAATTATTTTAAATATTTTGATTAAGCTAAGTATTACCTTTTATACATCATAACTTCCAATAATGTTATTGTACAAAATTGAATTTTTCATCTTAAAAGTGGTCTCATTAAGGATACCAGTTTAGTTGTCTGGTAAGTTTTTGATAAATTTATTTATATACGTGCATAATTTTAAGTGTGAAACTTGATTTCATTAAGATGGGTGTACAAATGAACAAAGCAGAAGCAGCACTATTACAATAACATGGTTTTATTAATAATTTATTGCTTGGAACACTAAAATTCTGAATAAGAATTTATGTATAAGTCTTTACTGAAAGAAAATACAATCAATATTCATGATAAACTAATTTATTGATAAAGGTGGCTAGCATGTTAAAGTTGGAAGGAAATAATAATTTAAAGAAATTGCTATTCACCACTTTGGCTTTCTTAATGCTATATTATATGTGCATTTATTAATATTACCAGAATGCTTAGTACTATACTATTTAATTCAAATGTCTGTTTATAAAAAGAAAAATCAAATCTCCAGAAACCTGCATATAAAAATAAGACATTATTTTAGGGAGATGATTTTGAATTTTTTTTTTCCTTCACATACTAAAATCTATTTACACAATGTATCACATTATATTTTTTACAATTCACATTTCTATCCACTGTATATTAAATATTTAAGTAATGTAAGTACTTAAGATGATTAACAGTAGATTACTATTAAAGAATAGTTGCACTGCCAATTTAAAGTGATTGTGTTAATATTGATATTGAAGAAAAATGGAAGGAAAACAAATTATAACTATAAATATAAGGGAGATTTTGCTGATATTATGAGACTGTGACCGAGCAAATATGTGCTTCAAGGTTTACTTGTTTAGGAAGTTCCTAAACAAGTACCAATTATCATGTGATTTTAATTGATAACCACTAGTTGCAAAAAAAGTTTTATGCCATTTCTCTGAAGTAGTTTTACTTTTATATGGGCCAATAGCTGAAAATTAAGTAACAAACTTTAAAAGAAAGAAATCAAAAGCTCACTCAATGATGAAAGAAGAAAAACAACAAATATTAACGGTTCCATTTTAGGAACCTTCCTCCTATAAAAGTTTTTAATATTTTTTTTTTATCTAACATATAAATTTCATGCAAAAATTTCAATTTTTTAACCTTAGGCATAAATGGGTTAAACAATTAAAAAAAAAAAGATTGTTTTGTGTTATATATGTATTTAGTGCAAGTATATTATTAAATAACAAGTTCTAAAAGTATAAGTTCTTTCAAAAGCTTTTATTTTCAAACTTGTCAAATGTTTCACAATAAATAAATTATAGCAAAACCATTATTAATAAAGAAATAACCATACACAAACCGTCAAAAGAAAAAAAAATTAAGCATCCTTTTTAGCAATAAAAAAGCTCTAAGTTTATTTTTTTAACGATCTTACATGAATTTATGTACAAGAAAAATGGATATTTTTTACACAGGCTGCATCTTTTTGTTAAGAAAATCCAAATTATGACCTGAAAAGGAAATATGTACATATACAAATACGTTTTCAAGCTTTTAATTTCTAGCACTTAAGAAAACAAAAGATAACATATTACTCATCTACATATCAAAAGAAAAAAAAAAAAAATAATAGGCTGAAAACAAGTATGTTTAATATTTATGTATGCTATAGTATTTAATTATTAAAAACCAGAACTAGTCTCAGAATGAAAAAATCTTTGAGACATAATTATGATAAATCACAGCTGAAGATAGGAAATAATAAATGCATAAGATTTATGTATAATAAAATAAAAATGCTACTTACTAGTTTACTAATAAAAAAAATTAATTATTATAAGATTACAATTAAGAGGTTCAAACTATTACTTAAAAATTTTCAAACACAATTCTAAAGTCATTAAACTGTTTTTAAATATTGCATTTGGTACATACATCTATTAAAAATCAACATCACTTCTTTCCAGATTTTTTAATTCCACCAACTCCTGCAACAGATAAATAAAGCAATTTATAGCATGCATTTATCAATATATTTCAATTTTTTAATCAATCAAATGTTTAAAAAAGACATAAACCATGTAATAAAAGTTGCATTACTTTAATGAAGTGATCAAGTGTCTATAACTAAACATAATCGGAGATGTTTGTATGCATCATATTTATTGAAACTCAAAATATTTCTTCAGTGGATATATAACTTTTAAGGAAGATAAACACTTGTAAAAGATTTAAACATTTACCTATGGGACCACCTTTAGCAGCCTTTTCTCTTGCTTCTCTCAAAGCCTTTTCTTGTTCTTTCTGTTTTTGCTTAAAATCTGCATCATCCTATTTCATTAAAAGAGAAAAACATATATTTGTTTCTAGTACAAATGTTTATTAGTTTGTAGTATATATATACACAATGTATAGCAAACATACAATTAAACTTTTTGGTAAAATACCATTACTAAAACAAATATTAATAGGTATATAATATTAACTGCAAGTCTTCGGCATACATAGTCAATGGATTTAGATGTATCTTTAGATTTATTTTTGGCAATTAATCATTGACTTGTGAATAATATAAAAGTACCAATTATGATTAATTACAATTTCTTAGAATCTTTTAATAATCTCCCCCCGACAATCTATTTTTTTCCTTGAATTTTTGACTGAAATTATTCTTATAAGAGAATTTCTATTGAAAATACAGTTTGTAGTGAGAAACAGTAGCAAAAATTAAGTAATTTTAAGCACCTTAGCCAAAAGAATAAGCACAATTACAAATGTAAGCTGCATACTTTCTAACCATAGGATGTTTTCTACTTTATAATAATGTATACTTTTTACTGTCAATTTTTTGAAAAAAAAATTTTTAATGTATGTTTTTAAATTTTCAATATTTGCATATGTATTCAAACCCTAGTTTTTTTTTAAAAATGTTCAGCATATAAAAATTTCATCAATTTTTCAAATAACTATACTCCATATATGGGAAAGCTAAATTTAAGTTCTCTTTGCCTTTCTAGAGAGAATTAAGCAATTTTTATCAAACTTTTCAAACTAAAAAAAAAACTCAAAGCACTTTTTATGACGCTATGCACTCTGTGAAAAGTAACTTTTATCTCTATTCTAAACAATCTTTTATTTTAATAAGCATTATTTAGAAAGAACAAGATTGTATACAAAAGTGTTCAAATTCAAAATGAACTGAAGCATTTTACACAATTTTATATGCTAACAGTTTTTAGCTTAAAGGTTCCTTTTCAGGAATGCAAAATTGGACAACTTTCAATATAATCTACAAAATCAAATAATTATCTAAAAAATCACAAGTTTAGTTTTATTTTTCATGTCTATCAGTAATTTACATTGTTTAAATTGAAAAATGATCTCTATCTAAATTTTCAAAACAAAGAGGAAATATATATAATTAGTTTTAAAATGTAAATTGTATTTAGAGACAAAAAGCCAGAGAGTAGTTTAGCCATGAAGGCATTTCTTCTCACAAAATGCCATTTGTATTAAGATTATGTTAAATTAGTCCAACATAGTAAAAAATTTAAAGAAATAAAAATATAAATTTTATTCGATTCTTAAAATTTTGATCTGAAAACTCAGCTTTTAAAAAAAGATAACCATATTTTTAGTTTAAGTTAGTAACCACAGGTTATTTATATATCTTTAAATAAATATGATTTAGATTTTAGAATAATTTTGCAAATTAAAATTATATATTTTATTTAGAGTAAATGATGAATAGACAACTTCTGATAAATTTATTTCATCAGCAAGATAATGAAATATTTCGAATTATTATTAATAAAATCTTACATCACATTCCACTTTGTCTTTCTTTGGGGCCTTCAAAGGCTTCTTCTTACCACCTATATAAAATAAATCAAAATACTTTAAGTAAAAATGTTTTCCAAACAAAAAGCGAAGAAAATCTTTTTTTTATTAAAAAAAAGAAAAGAAAATTGATATGATTCTGTTAACATGTGAAACAAATCAAACCTCAAAACAACTATGAGAAAATTAAAGTCTAATTACAGAAAAAAGCTTGTGAATATCATTCAGAATTTTTAACTTATTGACGATTACAATGCGAGAATATAAGAACACGTAATATTTCTCGAGCCAATAATTCTCTGAAAACATCATAAACGAGTTCTTTGCAAAAGAAAATATAGTACATGCCTTTGAGTTAAAAAGATATGATGACTGATCCCGTTTACTACACAAAAAATTTATGCAACAACGATATGAAACCAAAGAGCGAACTACATTAATTAAGAAACTTGATTAGAGAAAACAAAATTAATTCACTATAGAAAACCAACAAATGCGTATAACAATTATAACGATATTAAGAGAAATATTTTTAAGATAATTAAATTTCAATCTTTACAAAAATCAGTAAAATGTATACCTTGTCTTCCTGACATGATTTTTGGAAAGAATAAAATAAAATTTATTAACAGAAAAATCTTTAGTGCGTGTTTAAAGATTTTTAATTTGATCCTGGAACTAAATCTGCCTTTAACATGTGTCTTCACAGCTATTGCCGCGTGAACGAAGAGTTTTCCTGTAACCGCCAGGTATTTGGATTTTACATTGTTGCCAAATGTCACATTTATAGCGTTCTTGATCTATATTACTTTGAAAGGAAAAAACAACAACGTTGAAACGAGTGTTCAAATAACGATTCAATTAATTAATGTAGTGAAATTAGTTGAAAATTTTTAAATAAGAATGAATGAATAACGCATATTGTGCTTGCTTTTAATGGAAGAATTATCCCCTTCAGCTTCTTAACTGTGTGCAGGTTTTAACTGTATATCCTATTTGTGTTGTGCTGTGCGGTACGAAAGTTTGGAGTTCTGTCTTAATATCTGTATAGAAATTTGCTCTGTTGCTGTAAGTGAGCAGGTTCGTTGAGAGGAATTAAAACATTTTCTTTTCATGAAAATTAATTTAGAATCTTATTTGAGGTTTTCCCCCCTAATCCATTGGAATATGTTTTTATTGTGACACTTTTAATATGTTCTTAGAAATAGATTTGCTCTATGAATTAAGATAAATTTCATTAGAAATAAAATAAAAGTTTTTTTAATAAATGCATATTTTATGCACACCATATCATGCTGCATAACATGGTTTCATTTAATATGATCTGAAATCATTATAAAAAATGCTGCATTTTGTTTCTTTATATTAACTTTATCATTCATTTAGATTCTAATTTTAAGTAATTCTGAACATTATTCATAAGATTTATTCATTTGTTAATCATTGTACAAATTCTTAAGCAATAAGTTTTTTTGAAATATGAATATAGTAGTTGCTTCTTAATGTAATCTCTGGGATTCAAGTGTCTTGATAAAATCACCAATTGATAACAGTAACTGAATTGGTAAAATTTACTAAATACGTATATATTTTTCATTAAAGGGAAAGAATAAAATAAAACATTGTTTCTTTTTTATATGTATACATCTCTTGTTTCCACACTGAAACTGCAGGTAGCAGGGGCCCATGGCTTTTCAAATTTGTATCTAACCTGGCATTGTATCTATCCATTCAAACCAGTCTAGTTTGCTTTTGTTTAAATAAAAATATATGTACTCACAATATGGAAAAAAAAAACAAACCAATTTCCTTAAATTTGAAGTGAGAAATTTTTAGAATGTCGGTTATTAAAAACTAGTTGAAGATTAAGGAATTGTTAGGGGTTAGGGTAGTTATTTTCTTCAAAACTGATAACATTTAGCAATGTAAGTAATCACATTAAATGACCATTTGTATGTTGAATGGAATGTGTTTTGTTTGGGACATGAGGATTTGTTAACCTGAAGTTAATGATCATATTAACCGTAGTTACATTAAATAACTCTATTTACAAGATATAGAGGCTGAAGTACATATTAAAAATGAATTTTATTGCTGCAAGTTTTTGTTTCAGATTACATCTGAAATTCTCTTTGTGCCCTGCTTCATGTATTTCTAATACAGAAGTTTTTTTCAGGGTTAAATTATTCAGAAGCTATAAATATGAAATAACATATTGTGGTACTTAATATTTTATAAGTAATTCTGGATTTATATATATTTTTTTACCCATCTGAATTGGTTGTATTTTCTTTTGTTCATTTAAATAAAAAAATTGTATATTTTTATTACTTAAAAGTATAGATAAAATATACAATTATTATTTTGAAGAATTTATCTCTATATTTTTTTTATGTAGCTTTAGCAGAACATTTTTCACTATGGGTTCTAGGAGAGGACATGATTATTCTTACAGAGATCAGCAGTTCAAGGTATTGTAAAATATGGAAAATTTCATAAAGAGTTTGAATTTGTTAAAAATTCCAACTGAAATTTTATTTTCGTATTATTCTTAGTCATATCAACTTAATTTAAGACAAAATTTGTATCAGCATCCTAAACATTCTTGAAAATTTCAAAAGCATATAATTCATACAGATTTAAAAATGTGCCAGATTGTGTGTGTGTATATATATATATATATAAACCTGTCTTTCTGTATTATCGATCTGCATATTTTGCCCTTATATTACCAAGTTTCTGTTCCAATTTTTGTATATTAGGGCAAACTGTTTTATAGAGAATTAATACTCATAGAGATTAATACAAATTCACTTTAGTAGATTCTCTCTCAAAATTACTTATACCATATTACCCTTACCCTTTCTGAATATGCATGACATTCATAAAATTAAATATTGTAAATTTATTATATCCATTCTGTAAGCTTAATCATTCAAGTAAATATATCTAGTGTGTGATTGTTTTTTATCCTTTTTTTTCCCTCCTGTAGTTGAAGTGGAAGACTTTTGGATTTGTATTTAACTTGATAGTACTTATTTTAAAGGCTGGCTGCATAAAAGCATTTGCATTTAAAGTAGATAATGATAGTCTTAAATAACTTGTAATTGTCATTTAGTTCATTAAAAATATTGCAGGTATTTAATATCGGTTAAATTTTTTACCAATAACTTTACAGTCATACTTTAATGAACATAATATATTAAGGTGTCAAATTGTGATAGGCACTAAAACTGTATTTTCATGTCTATCACGACTGTTTCTTATATAAATAAATCATTCTAATGAAATCAAATCCTATAGTATCATAGTTCCGTTAAACATATAAATAATGTCTTGGTAATGTTTTTCTAATTGTATGCTGCAACTTCATTTTATTATTCAGGTAAATTAAATATGTAATAATCAAAATATTTTTTCTTCAGCTTTCAGAAGTGAAAAAAAGTATTTAATGAAACTATTTGGATCTATTTTCATTGTAAGAAATTTTATGTATTATCACTATCCAGGAGGAGGAATTGTTCGTCTATTAAATTAGTATCAACAAAAAATAAATTATGAAATTTTAAAAGTGTGTTAATATTGTTTTTGTTCACTAATGTGGAAGTGCAGTTAATCTTTTAAGCACATGTGAAAAAAAATATTCCAACTATTTTTTCTATATTAATTGTAAAAAACCGTTAATTCTTTTTATAAATTTTCAATTCATAAATTAAAAAAAAAATTAGCTGGCCATGCTGAGTGTGTGCATTTCTTGTATAATGAGTATTTTTATTTTAATTTTTGCATCACTTGGTCAAACAATGTACACACACATGAATTCTTTCTCTCTCTTTATAAGAACTAATACTTAATGGAAAATATGCATGATTTTTTTCTGCTTCTTATTTTTAGGGTTCTCGTACAGAATTAGAAAGACTACTTTCAAAAAGTAGCACGTTGTATGTTGGCAACCTCAGCTTTTATACGACTGATTTACAAATTTATGAACTTTTTTCTAAGTGTGGTGATGTAAAAAGAGTTATAGTTGGATTAGATCGATTCAAGAAAACACCTTGTGGATTCTGTTTTGTGGAGTATCCTTTACTTCATGATGTCTTATAAAGATATTTGGGTACTTAAATTGGTACTTTTCCATTATACCGGCGCAAATCTCGCCAAGCAAACTTTTTGGCGACAACACATAATTGCCATTTTGGCGCAGGTAACAAAATGGCTGCTACTCTCTTTAAAAAATGTGGCAGCAAAAGGTTACCGGCGACGATATTCCGTTTGGCGTTTGCATCATTAGTGGCGACTTTTTGCTTGCGCTGGTATAATGGAAAAGTACCGATTTTTGTTATACTTCATTTATATAATCAAAAACTTGTTTCCAGCATACATCCTAAATTGCTGACCACAGAAATATTAAAATTGCCCAGCTGTCATTTCCGAATTTTAATCATCCACAAAGAAAAGATTTTAAAATGTATTTACCTTTTTCTTTATTTTTATATTAATTATCATCATATTGATACTTCTACTCTTGAAGTTCAAAAATTTTCTTATTGATTGTTTCAGTTTCATAACTTTTTTAGTGTTTTTTAATTTTGAATCAGATTTCATAATCTGCTTCTAATAAGTTTCAAGCTCTGTAGTGTGAAAATTTTACTGCAAATTCCAACTTATTTCTTTATCTTACATATATATAAAGTGCACATTCTGTTTTTATCTGTCTGTGATAGCTCATTCTTCTGGAACCAACTGCTTACTTAAAACAAGATATGTTTAGCCTTGCTACCTTGTTAACTTCCTACTTAGTGCTCTCTCTCTTTTTTAAAGTATGCATCAAAAAAAAGAAAGCCAAATTAAATAATTACAACTTAGCTATATTCATAGATCTAAAATGAATGCTAAAATTGTAATTTAATGTGCCATTTATGATCTAAAGAAAATAGAATTAATAATTAAACTAATAAATTTTGCAAACTAGCAAAATGAATAAAAACGTCACTAAGTTTATCTTTTCATTTATGAATGAGGTACAGAAAAACAGCTATATTTGTATTATTAGAAACTAATTTAATTGGCAGTATGAACTTAGTATTGTTACCAAAGATTGTCTATAATTGTAAGATTCAATATTTAAAATTTCAGCAATATTGTATTAAAATTAAATAGATATGAAAACAATGTTAAAAAAAGATGTGTAGAGTTTTAATCCTTAATATTCATTAAAATATTTGATGCTAATTGTATTTTTGTTTTAGGCTGACAGATTAACCTTCCATCATTTCTGCTGCATTCTCTGAAATTATATACAAATAGTTCTGATTAAAATTTTTGTTAAAGTGATCATACTTGCAGCTTTAATATACAAAAAATAAATTTATAATAATTTGAATTTGTAGTAATAGATTTATGAATTGCCTAAATGAAAAATACTCAGTAATTTAGAGCAATGGATGTCTTTATTTTTGATTGGAAAAATTTAAAACACCAGAAATGGACCATAACTAGTAATTTAGTTGATTTACAGAGTGAAAATAATTTTATTAATATTTTACACATTTTTTTTTAGAAACTTTAAATGAGTTCACCCCTTTTTCTTTTTCCCCATTTTGTTTTATACATATGTGAAAATCATATTGATAAGGACATCCTTCATACACTATTAAATTCTTGCTGCAAAATTTTACTGTAGAGTATGAATGTTCTGTATATAATGATTATTATTGTTACAATATTTTTAGTTTTGTACAATAAAATTATTGATTATCAAAATAATTTTTTGACTTGAAGAATTTTTTTAAACAAGAAATTGAAATTAAGGCTTTTACCAAATTTAACCCAATCTTTTTTCAAACTTCTTAGTATATTTTCTTTTATTCAAAAAGAATCAATACTTTTCCCATTATACCTATGCAAATCTTGCCAAGCAGACCTTTTGGCGACAGCACATTGTCGCCATTTTGGTGTAGGTCATAAAATGGCTGGGACTTTCTTTAAAAATATAGCAGTAAAAAGTTACCGAAAGCGATATTCTGTTTGGCGTTGGTTGGTTCATTATTGGCGACTTTTCGCCTGCGCCGGTATAATGGAAAAGTACCAAAGAATCTTAAATGATTGATGTAGGATTTGAGTTAATTTTTTTACAGTGTTTTGTCTTTGTTTTTTTCTCTGTTCTTCTGTATGTCATGAATGATTTCTTAACTTATCAAGATATTATACCCGAGAAGATGCAGAGAATGCCATGCGTTATGTCAATGGCACAAAATTAGATGATCGTATAATTCGAACAGACTGGGATGCTGGATTTGTCGAAGGAAGGCAGTATGGAAGAGGAAGGACTGGAGGACAGGTAATAAATAATCAAATATCTTCTCATTTTGCATATGTATTACAAATGCCAATTGTTATATTTAAATATACTCAATGATTCTATGATCCAGGGAAAACTTCGGGTTGGAATATAGCTCACTGAAGTTATACTTCGCCTCAAAATGTAAATTATTAATTTAGGGATGTATGGTCAGAAATGCCATATTAAAGTACAAACATAAAAAAAGAAGCATAATATATATATATAATATGGAAATTTAATTTTCCTACAGTGCAGATGCCCTAAACAGAATGCACGTAATATCAAAATGTGGTGTGTAAAAAGCATATACAAAATGTGGTGTGTATCCACACACCACCACATTACCTTGACATCAATGCCATTGAATATCTACAAGTTACATTCGAAATTTTGGTTCAAAAACACAAAATTAGTAACAAATCTTATTTTAAACATGTTATTAGAATAATCGACTAAAATATCTTCAGTAACACCCAAAATTGATCAAATCGGTGATATGATGTTAAAAGCCATTATAAAAACAAAAAATATGGTACTTTGGTACTTTTTTTCAATGTGAGATTTTAAAAAAGTTTCATAAATGTATTCTTAATTTTTTGAGGCAAAAAGCTTCATATTTTTTATGTAAAATACTTCTAAAACTTTTCAATTTTGAAATTTTTTTTGATTGCTCTTTATTTTTACTTTAAATTAAAACATCTATTATATGTAAAAATAAAAATGTTTACACTTCTTGTTAATGTATTATTTGTATTAAAAGTTGTATTTATCAAGTAAAAATAAGGTCTACTCTCGATTGTTTGAGCCACTGTAACTAATCAAAACTGAAACATATCACTTCTGTATATTGCTTGTTTATTTGATATATGTACCATTCATTGTGCTGGTATTCACTGTGTGGAAAAAGTTTGCTACGGTGATATATAAATCACATATGGAATGATACAAAACTTTCTCTGAATATAGATGCAACTTAGAATTGTCTTGTATATTTTGATAATTAGCTCTAAATCTTGTAATAGCCAAATGACAGAATTTGTGGGTAGAAAATTATATCAGATAATAATCAATTGAATTACAAAACTTCGTATATTAATACATTTGTGCATTTGATCGTTATTTGCTTCTTTTTCTGTATTTACTTTATAATGGAATTCTCAGTGGATGTAATTAATTTAATATCTTTCTTTGCAATGGAGTCTTCTCTCTTTTCATGTATGTAAAGCTTTGGAGCACTCATTTGTATTCCTTATGACTACACATAGTTTTAATTTTTAAAAAATTTACCCATGAATCAATCTACTAATTAGCATAAATTTGAATATTGTGTGTAATCTGAACTGATGGTGAAAAATAAAATCATTTTAAGATTCAGTATAATGTAAACAATAATTAATGTCTAAAAAGTAAAAATAAAATGAAAATGAAAATTTCTTAGCTAACAAACATGTTTTTTAAAATTATTTTATATTCTGGATAGCTGGAAAGAAACAACTATTAAAACTTTTCAGTTGAGACCCACACTTCCTAAGACTTGCCCTGTATTTGTAGTTTTTAATAGGTTTGAGATAATTATTGTCTGTTGAATTCTTTCATTATGTTATGTATTTCATCACTAGATTTTTGTGGGTAAATAATTTGCTTTTCCTTAAGAAAATTCTTTCCCATTCGAAATGTAGTTTTCCTTTTTTAGGATTTATACATTCTTAATATAATTTAACTAATTTATAACTATAATTACTAATTTATAATTTAACTTTAATTTAGCAGTTGTTTAATAGTTACAAGAAGAATTTATTTGAGTGATGATTAATATATCTGTTCTAATGATTCTGCCAAACCTGGCAGTTAAGAATATTGATTTTTAAGTCTTCTATTTGAAACTTTTATTTGTTTAACTAGCCACTTTTGGTGACTTGCTGGTTCACCAGGAGTAATGTGTTCTAAGATTTTCAATTAAATACTTGTGTGCCTTGCTCCCTTTATAACTTCTCAGCCATTATATATTTAAAGTTGGATAGTCACGTTACTCATATTATTATAGAAGCCTTATGATTATTTGTTCATTGTGTTATGTATCCCTCTGATTTGCAATCAGCTGTCATGGAATTATGTGGAAAGTATCACATTTTATACGTGTTTCATGACATTACGCTTCTATTTAAACTTGTGCTGAACATCACTATCCTCGATTTAATTTGCAATAAGAGTTAATTTAATTATTCAGTTTGAGTTTTTGTCAAAATGTCGGCAATCAATGGTGCACTGTTAATGTGATCTTGCTGGTTAAATTCTACTTTCATTTTGTGAGAAATTAATTGATGGAAAATATGGTTATAATATTTATTTAAAAAAATTCATTATTTATTATTATTAAAAAATTCATCATTGCTTTTGCCTTGCATATATTTTTTAAGAAAACAACATTTAATATTTATTTAATTTCATCAAATCATATGCTGAAAGTTACATTTTTTTCTGATTTAATTTGCAGTTATAGTTAGTTGATTTATTTTTTAATTTAAATTTTCGTCAATATGATGGCATAAAAGTTATTTTTTCCCATAGCTCATTTATCGTTTTTTGTTCGTTGTAAAGTTTTATTGATTTTTCCAAAATATATTGTTGGAAAATATGGTTAAAATATTTCTTTAAAAATTGGTTAAAGATAGAAACTTCAGTCATAAGTTAAAATACTGGCATCATTAGGAAGCTAATTTTTTAAATCTTTAACTTGATGTAAAAATCATGTTTGTGCAATAATATTTTTGGAAGTTACAGCGGGGAAACGCCAAAATTTTTCTTAATTTTTAATTAATTAAAATTCTAATTACAAATTTTAAAAAAATTGCTCCGAGGTGAACATTCCTAACCCTTAAAGTATACATATGCCAAATTTTATAGCTGTTGGTCTGGCCTGTAGATTGCTAGCACACACATTGAGCTTTATTATATGTATAGATTTAACTACTCAAATTATCTTAGGTAAACCGATCATAGTCTGTTTTTTTAAATCAAAAAGAATGTCATATTTGTAATGTTTCTGAGGGGTGGGAAGTGATGCTTTATTTTTAAATGATTTATTTTAATGCTTTTGATGTATTGTAACTTTTCTAGCAAGTTATTGCATTGAATTGTGAACTATTAACTGAATATATTAATTTTGAATAATGAAATATTTTTATTTTTCTAATTGTCTATTTGGATTTTATTTTCACTGATATTATCCATCATGACAGAATTGTATAAATATGCCTTTTTTTCCCACAGGTACGAGATGAATACAGGACAGATTATGATGTTGGCAGAGGAGGTTATGGAAAAATAGTTCAACAAAAGTTAGGCAGTACAGAAGCACTGACAGATATTTAATTTTATATAAGACAATTTATATCATTCATGTTGAAAACTGGTATATTCAACTCATAAAATCATTTACATTCAGAAATGCTGGAATACATACTCATCTGACCATCTTTGGAGGATACATATGTATATACATCAGTTTAAATTATATGAAACAGCTTAAAGTTATGGGAGACATTTTTTCATCTTTTTGAAAAGCATTTTGAAAGACAAGTGTATTTAATAGTATTGCTGTCATCTGGTGTTTTGAATACATGCTTGTGACATGTGAAGGGTATTCTGCAGTAACATTAAGAACAAAATTTGTAAAAAGTGGGATTTGTTAATAAAATGCTTACTTTCCAGAAAAGTCTTTTTCTCTCACTTTATTTTCATTCATTTAAATCCTTTGTTTATAGTGTTAAAAGTGTTGCATCTTGATCATCTTCTGACTTAATTTTGAAATATTTGTAAGCAAATAATTGTTAGGAACTTGTAATCATACAGATTAATTTAGATTTAAGTGATTTCAAACTAAAATGGAATATATGTAGACTAACAGAATTATTAGTAAGCAGGATTTATAACAGAACAAGAGATTTGTAATACCAAATAAGTACCCCAATCCACTTATCTATGTCCTGCTCAAATCTCCACTTATGTGTTAGCAATTCATGTGTGTTTACAGTGAATGATTTTTTGCCATAAGTAAAGCTAAACTGTAATTAAAATCAGTTATGGGTTTGTTTTATTTGCATTATTTTATGAAACTTGCTTTATTAATTAGTATAGATGAATTATGTTTAAATATGTAGATATGGTATTTTGATGGTAAATAAATTATTTGTCGCTTGATAAGAGATGGTTTAAGAAGTAACAATTTAAAATATTGGTAATTATGTTTACAAGTTTGGTCTAGAAACAGAATTATAAAAGCTTGCTTTATCATCTGTGTTTTATAAAATCCTGTTATATAATATATATATAAAATGCAGATACAGTCTGATTTTTTTAAATATAAATGTTTTTTAAAAATAGTGATTATGATATATATTTAAAATTTCTTTCCTTATTCATTTTAAAAAAGAGAAAAACTTGCTAGTATGTTTCAACTATAAAGAGTTATGTTCATTACAAGATTTTGGAAAAAGTATTATCAATCAACTTCAATCTTTTAAACATAATTGAAATAGTATACTTTTTCAGTATTACTATTTTTAACTTGGGCAGGAAAGAAATTGGTTTTGTAATAATAAAAGGCATGACAGTATTTCACTGGTAAATATGTGTTTTGTTTGTGTGTGCATATATATATATATATATATATATATATATGCTATATATAGCCTATTGTGTACTCATAGCACAATAGTAATGGAGTAAATAAATATTTACTGATTTTTTTTTCCATTGCTAGAAAATTTATTATCTGAATTTAGGTAGTCTTTTTTACTGCTTGCAACTTCAGTGATATGGGGAAAACATGAAATTCTAGCATTTGATCAGTGAGGTAGATTTTTCTGATCATATTGTTAGGAGCAAACTTTAAGAATTTGTAAAAATACAAGCTCGTTATAGTATTATTAAAGTATTAGTCTTTGTTTTTTTAAAAATATGGTGTTATAAATTTTTAAAGTGAACCTTTTTCTACCAGATATCAATGATTTTTATATCATAAGAGGTGTGAATATAATAATTACTTTATACAACACTCTTTAAAATTTTACAGAATACTTTTCTTTAATACAGATGCATAATACAAAACAATTTGTATTTTCAGGATATATGACATTGATAGTTTAGGGATTTCTTGTTAAAATTTCTATGGTTCATTTACATTTGTCAGTAACTGCAAAAACTGTAGGAAGGTAAATAAATGTTCTTAAGGATATAACTATACTAATATTATCAGTAAAGGTATTTTTACAACTGTTTTTTTTATTTTTCAAAAATAATAAATACTTCCATATATGTAAGTATGAATATATAACATTGTTTAATGTTTATATTATGGCATATCAAAAGTAACTCATTCCTGAAAAAGAAAAATTAGTATGTAATTGATAAATTGAAATAAAATGGGTTATTCATGATAAAATATTACTAACTACTTAATGGAATTAAAATCCTTTCATATACAATACTTTTAATGTAAAAATTCCTATTATATACAGATAAAATTTAAGACTATATTGAATAATTAAAATGGTAAAATAATCTGCATAAATTTTTTGAAAAATGAAAGTATATAATTTTATGACAGCGTATAAACTTTAATAATTTCTTCAGAACTTTTTGTGAAAAAATAATAAAATATTGATGGCTGCCATTGATGCACATTTGTTACACAAGTTTTAATTTAAAAAAAGGTAAGAAATGACAAAATTTTGATTTTTAAGATGTCATTAAAATATTTTTTTTTGTTTAGATAGTTCTAAAATTCCTGGAAAAGAAGGTACAATATTGGTTAAATTCCAATTATTTACTAATTAACTTGTACACACTTTGAACTAATTAATTTGTACACACAGTGCTGTTTCTGTTATCTGAAAAATAAATAAGCTGCAATTTTTGATTAAATTCAACACAATGGCTTTGGTTTGGTTTAGTTACATTAAAATCCCATTTTAAAGCAACACTAAGGCTAGTTGGGGACAGATCTCATAATTTTGAACCATAATTGAATGATAAAGGTAACACCTGCACTAGCTCCCTCTTCTAAATTTCCACATTATACCAACAGGAGGACATTTGGCCTCAATGGAATCAATCAATGCACCAGACCTGCTTGCATGGCAGTTCTTCGGTGGAATCATGTCTCAAATTGAAACCTTTTGGTTGGAGATGTGGAATATACATAATGACTTGCAAAAACTTTTAAACAATGATCATAGGAAATATATTTTATACTTTGGAATTCCATTTTCTTTTTTCCAAATTTATTAATTTTTTTATATGAATTAACATTTTTAACCCCCTTGTGATGTTATAGTTAAAAAAAAATTCTGAATCTGCTGTAAGTAAAATTGCAACAAACTATCTAAATTTTACATTCTAAAAATTTAATTCCTTAGGATTTGATATCCGACATTATCTTTTGACTTCTTCAATTTAATGTTTATTGAAAATGTTTGCAATCTTTTTAGTTAAATCTCCAATTTTTACCTTTTTATAATCTTAACAAGAAATCCTCATTGTCGGGATTGCATAATTTTATATATTCTTTCATAAACTTTTTTAAAGTTATTTTCATTTGCAAAGTTCAATTACTTTCATATGATTATGTATTGTAAAGTATACAAAAAACAATTCTATTGAAGGGGTTCAGATAAATATTTTTAGACATTATCATAAAAAAACAATTGTACTGTTTAGTGCAGAAATTTCTGCTAGTATTTTTTTTTATTGAAATGTGATCTTCATGCAATAAAAGTTCTTCGAAACTTATAACATGACAGATGTTCCAAACGATCTTTCGTAAGTCACATATGAGGGAAATTGTGAGGCAAAATTAAATATGTACAAAAATTCGATTCAAGCGAAACTGAAACTGTTACATCTCATCAAATCATAAAAAATTAGTCCATGTTTTTGATAATAAATATTTAATCTCCGCCAAGGGTATGACCTCGTCCCCAAGTATGGCCTCCTCTGCCAGCTGGTCTTTGCCGTGCAGCTGGTGGAATTCCGACTCCAGCTGCTCTGTTTGAGCCTGGAAAGTAATCATACCTATGGAGAAGAAATAAAAATCATATCTTAGCGTATTGATAAGAAAATTCAACTACATATGATCAAACCCCATTTGCAACCTCATTAGCGAACAATGAAGCAGATGCTGTTGTGACACGTTTACGAATTGGACACACTAGATTCACCCATGTTCATTTGTTGTTAGGTGAACACCAACCACTGTGTTTGCGATGTCATTGTCAAATGTCTGTGCAGCATATTTGGTCAGAATACCCAAATTTAAATAATCTTGCCCTTCATTATCTTTTCTACTTGATAAGATACCTCATGTCCAACTATTTGCTTTTTAAAAGTTCATAAAGTTTTATCCGTTCATTTGAATTGTGATTACATTTTAGTTTCTACTCATACCCCCTTTGGTGATTCTTTTAAAGTAATATAATTTTACCCATTGTTTGGCACAGTATGGTCAACATCATGGCTTTTGCACCATAAAAAACTAAGCAAACAAACAATAAAAAATTCATATTAATGTCAAATTTTTTTTTAAATTAATGTAATGTATCGTGACAGTCTACACTTTACAATAACCTCAACTGATAACATACATAATGTATCATATCTTGGATATTATTTAAGCAGGCTTGGATGATGAATTTAATGTTTAAAAAAAAAAATCAAGCTTAGGATAAAATATAATTTTTTTACACCAATATTTTGTGAAATAAGCTTAAGATTTAATAAAAAAATCAGTTCAACTTCATGACATTATTTTCATAACTTAAGATGATGTGGTTATTTATTATGTCCACATTAAAAATATCCAACAAGAATGAAGTAATCATAACTTTTGTTACAATAGATTGTTTCTTAATGTAAGAAAGTGAACATAGAACCAAATATTCTTACTTTTTAAAAAGTATTCCAATGCTTTCATGTGGTCTCTAAACATAAATAATAAGTATAAAATAATTACACTGCAGATAAAATTTTAAAGGAACTAAAGCTTAAATTCACCAGGAAAGCGTGAAATAAGCTAATGCTTTTCAATTCTTTAAAGTGTAGAGTTTTTTTGTACTTACTACCAATCTGAGTTGTTTCATACTAGTTGTGTATTATTGTGTTACAGAGTTAATATAAAACAACTTGATGGACTAAATTTTACATGGGTAAAGTTAAGTTTTTTGTATATAATAGTAGCAAAAAATGAAATAATTTTATTCAAGTGATTGAATATATATTAAACATTACATAAAATAACTAGAAGATTACATATATATTGAAATTGTATCCCCACTTTTTTTCCAAAGGAACATATTAAAAAAAATGTTATTTTACTTACAGAATTTGAGGAGTTTGTATTAGGGCTGAACCACCACGCTCTTGAGGATATGTAATTGTTAAGAAATAGTACAAGTGTCCAACTAGTATTCCAAGAAGTTCTTCAAATCCTCTAAAATAAAAGAAAAAGTATATAATTGAAAAAAAAAAGGACTTGCATTTCATTTTTAGTATAATTTTATAATGATAACAGTAGCAGCCATAAATTTGATCATAAAAAGGTAAATTATTTTTATTCATTAATATTATTTTACAATAATACAGCAATCTTAATAATAATGTGATGTGCAGTACTTGTTGACAAGAAGTATATAAGTATTATGACAAGAAGTACAGAAAATTCTATTACATGTATAAAAACTTACTCAGAATTCTAAAACTTAACAAAGTAGTCTCATTAAACTTCTTAAGTAGTCTCATTAATCTTTTGTTATTAGTATTTATTAAAACTTCTTAATAAATACTAATAAATTATACAGAAAGACTGATGAGATTCTTATATTTCTATATGGTACATATTTGAAGATTTTAATGTTTTCCTGCAAGAAATGAGAAATTTATTTCAAACCTCCATGTATAGGCTCTAATGATAGAATAGGTTTCAATCTTTCTCCATAAAGATACAAAAACACACACACTTAATATGCATTATTTCTTTAGCTTTGAGCTAGATGGCATAATAGGGTTCATTTCAGAGTCAATGACTTAGTGTAAAAATTTGGAATTATTCCAAACTTATTTTCCAAGCTTTATTAATCTTTTATACATGAAATAGATTTCCTTGAGCTTCCATTTATATTTTGTGTATAATACCATAAAAAAAGAGCTTAATAGGTACAAGAAAAATAAAAATGGAAAGATGATTTATGAAGTGACGGAACATATTGGAATTTTGAAGTAATGTTCCAACACTTATCATAGTCATATATACATATAAAGAAGGAAAAAAATGCATTTACAATATGACCAGTTTAAAATCTTGTTATTCTAAGTGCATTTTTTTTTTTTTTCTGAGGACAAATAAATCGTTTGCTTGAAATCATATAGAATAAGTAAATATTAGTTTGCTTTCTTTTAAAAATCTTATTTTCTATTATAATGCAAAATTTGTGTAATAATTGATTTTGAAATTAAATTAATCTAAAACAATTGTATGCATTTTAAAGTTGGAGATCAAACTTTCTGATATCTTTGATCTATATTATATGAATTTTAGGGGAAAAAAATGTGTTTTGTTAAAAACACATTTAACAAACAAAATTTGTTTTATTAAATTACAAATAGTAATATATATATAATATCCTGCATTTTAGACCCAAAATCATTAATATCCAAATAATTAATATTTTAATTTTTAGATAACCTAGAACAAAACTGAGAATGAAAGTAGTCTATTTTATACTAAAGGCAGAAACATGTTGATGAATAGTGCAATATAGCTAAACATAAAAATAAATTTCTAACAAAATACATAATTCTATTCCTCAATTTTTAATATGAAAATTTTTCCAGTGCATATATAAAATATAATAAAATTCCAGGACTATTTATTAAACAGCAAAAGTGTAATAACTCTGCTACACATAATCTAATTTTCCTTCTCAAAAATCATACAACATTTTAATTTTAAATGAGACTTAAAAATCAAAATTAAATATTTACATTTTAAAGCTATTTCGATATCATATAGATTTTATTCATAAAATAAATCAAAATGATTTAATGGATAATAAACTTACCCTCCCCGCAAAATAAAGTTGAATCCAAACAAAACCCAAGGAAGATATATGGCCTATATTAATAGAAAAAAATTGCTAACTTCAGATAAAAATTTATTTATCAGAAAATATATAATTAATAATAAAAAATGATTCCATATTGTGAACAAAATGAAATACTGAAAATTCATATTTTTCATTAATTAAAATTTCTTTATGTTGATATTTTTCAGAACAAATTAAACATATAC
The DNA here is from genome assembly GCA_026543055.1 of Argiope trifasciata. Taxonomy (NCBI): domain Eukaryota; kingdom Metazoa; phylum Arthropoda; class Arachnida; order Araneae; family Araneidae; genus Argiope; species Argiope trifasciata. The sequence continues at coordinate 756,791 of JAPMOQ010031752.1, forward strand.
TCTGAAAATAAAATCAGTTTTAAAAACTAAGTTCTTTTACCTCAAAAATATATATTCATAATGTCTGCCGGATTAAAAATAATTCCTTTGTAGTTTTAAATAGAAATTTCTCGTCATATGTGAAAATTCCTTTGTTAATGATACAAATTTCTTCACATCACAAATTAACTTATAATTCAGAACTAAAAAAAGAGTTTAAATTTGTGACTCATAGTGACAAAAATATATATCAACAATGTTAATGTGAAATAAATAATAACAAAATAAAAATATAATAGTATCAAGAGATGATCTAAAATTTTCCAAATGAAACATTGAAAGAAATGTTGAACAAATTAGAAAATGTTTTAAAAACATAAGTAATAATTCCAACAACAATTTATACACTAAATACTTTGTTAAACCCATGTTATTTTAAAAGAGAAGTTTCACACAAAAGAATAAGCAATCACATTTTTTTTTTTTTTTTCAATACAAATATAAAAGTATAATAACTTACTCTCATCTGAGTTCCAAACCAAAAGTTGACTATTTGATCTCTGTTTATTTGGCACCAAATATACAGAACACTAAGAATCAGAGGTTCCATAAGGAGCTAAAAAATTAAAGATAAAACTTTTATAAACAATAACAGTTATTTAAAAGAATGGGAAAAACTATTATGACATACATTAGAGGAATTATAAAATTGAAAAAAGAACAATATTATGTATAATTCTAGAGAATAGATATAAAGGGACTTAATCTGTTAGTTGCATCTTATCTGACAGATGCATGATTAATTATTTCTTCAATAACTATATCCAAGAGGAAATTTTTTTTTTATAATCGTTCTAGATCATTTTGGAAAAAGTAAATCAAAACAAGTAAATCTATAGTCATAACATATCTATTATAATTACTTCCACTCTCCTTTTTTCAGATAAGAATAATTCAAATGTAGCAGTGAACTGGTAGTTCAGCTATTATTACTGTTATATGGGTCATCATAATACCTAAACTGAAATCTATATGAAACTTCCTTCTATTAGGGTTTACAAAGATCAAATATGAAGACTTTATGACCATCATAAGATTTACATGCAATATATATTAACACAACTGCTACTGTCAAAAACTAACAGAGACATCAGTAGTTTGATAAGAAATGAATACAGATTTCGTATAAGATAAGATCATGTCATATAAAAAATCCTATCGAACACGACAGCATTTTGTATAATTATTTAAAATAAATTATTGAATCCATGGGCCAAGAATCGTTTTAATTAAATAAATGCCAATATGATAATACCTATTATTTAATGCTAGCTAACTGATATTGACAATCAATATATGCAATATTGAAATTGACAATCAAGTCAACTAATTACATATTTTGTTTTTATTATGTAGAAGTTAAGATATTTTAATATTGACTCCAAAGAGATATTCAAAGCAGATTATAAGTGAAGCTGATAATGCAAATATCATATGTGTATATATATATTGTACATAAAGTATAAGCATGTAATTTAAACACAGCAATACAAGTTCTTTTTTTTTAAAAATAAATAAATGAGCTATTTGCTACATAATAAAGATTTGATATCAAGGCATAAATTCTGATTCATTATATATTATTTTTTTTATATTTCACTTTTTTAGGTTATTCATATTTGCAAAAAAGAATTATTACCACTAAAAAAAGAGCAAATAATCAAAATGTGGATGAAATGTGCTAAGTACAGCACAGTGAAATGCAAAAATTATTAAGTTTACAGTAACTGATAATCTTGTGAACAGTTTTACAGTGCCAAGCAAAATACCTTGATTCATTATACTTTTATTTTGGCAATTACTACTTATTAACAGAGTTTTTGAAAATATTATAATTAAAAAATAATACAGATAGAAAACTTCAAAGATAAAATAATAAATACATTTTGAAATATTTGTTCACTATAAAATATAACCACAATCAGCAATATTGATATTTCATTTATAAATGAGAAATAAAACAGCCATTTTATATCTTTATATAATTTTAAGATAGGATTTTTTTTTAATATATGAAAAATAAGAATTTTGAGTTTGAATAAGAAAACGAGAAAATGATTTTCTTCAATTATATATATATAAAAAAACATAATAAAATTGCAGTAAAAGAAATATAAATCAAAATGTGACTCACATAAACATTTAAAGCCAATCCAGCAGTCTTGCAAAAATGTTAAGGATCTTTGCATAAATAAACATATTTTTAAATTTCAATGTAAAAAAAAAATTATAACAACAGAGTTAAAATTTTAAAATTACAAATATCAACTACATTAATAAAAGTAATAAGTAGAAGGTAATAGTTATGCTGATTTAGAACTGATGTATTTTGAAATTTCTATAAAGATTTGCATTTTTCTTTAATAAATGAAAAAATGAAAAGAATCCTTAGAAATGTAATTGTAAAGGATATTGTATATGTAATCATACAAATCTATATTTATATTACATATATAAAATATAATAGCTAAATCTTTAGACACATTTGACAGCAAAAAAACTAACAATTTGATAGATGGTATCAAAAGAAACTAGTGCAGAGTAAAATTGTCATTTTCGCTAAGTCACACTTATAAATGAAAATCATTTTAATTTAAAACCAGAAACAAAGTAAAGTAATGAAATTATCTATGGAAATTTGTTAAATATTTAGAAAAATATGTACATTGTATTTAGTGAGCGCTAATGCTGCTACTACTAAAACACAAATGAACTGAATAACTTTAGAATAAATGTTAGTACGATTGAAACAATTATTGCCTAGGAATCAAAATTAAACAATTAAAAAAGGAATCCGGTCTAAGGACTTTCTCAAGGGTCACCCTCAGACAGGGATTCAAACCAGGGATTTTTTCTGTAAAGGGTCTGACTTTCGTCAAGCAATTGACCCTTCGTGACCCAAAAATCCCAGAATATTGAGGTTTTGGAGATAAATTAGTATCTCAAAAGAAAAGACATCAAATTTTGAACAATGGTAAGTCAAAAACACAGCAAACCAGAAAAAACATGAAAACAATAAATCAGATTCGTCAATACAATTGAAATTTCACATAACATATATTGAAAAACAGACTTAGTAAAATAAGTCAAACTAAAATCCAATAAAAATCACCGAACAAGATAGGCGTTTTTAACTTTTAACGCGGGTAAAATATTCTAGTATTAGGATATACAATTACAGATATGGGATTTCAATTCTTCATACGTTCGCTTTCCTTCTCAACTGTTATATGAAGGTGCTTTTTCAGTTTGGTGAGTGTTTTGTTTCAACCTTTTTATTTTTCTGAATTTGATTTTATATTCTTGTGTTTGTCAGTTTACGGTGATTTTTATTGGATTTTAGTTTGACTTATTTTACTAAGTCTGTTTTTCAATATATGTTATGCGAAATTTCAATTGTACTGGCGAATCTGATTTATTGTTTTCATGTTTTTTCTGGTTTGCTGTGTTTTTGACTTACCATTGTTCAAAATTTGATGTCTTTTCTTTTGAGATACTAATTTATCTCCAAAACCTCAATATTCTGGGATTTTCGGGTCACGAAGGGTCAATTGCTTGACGAAAGTCAGACCCTTTACAGAAAAAATCCCTGGTTTGAATCCCTGTCTGAGGGTGACCCTTGAGAAAGTCCTTAGACCGGATTCCTTTTTTAATTGTTTAATTTTGATTCCTAGGCAATAATTGTTTCAATCGTACTAACATTTATTCTAAAGTTATTTAATTTAAAACATTGTTTTTGATCTAAATCATAAAGAGAATTTAAAAAAAAACTTGCTAAAGCACACACACACAAAAAAAAAAAAAAAAAATTAAAAAAATATATACATTTTAATCTGAGTTAATATTCAGAAAGGACAATTGGATAAATTCAAAATTAATATATCTGAAATACCAAATGAGTAATTTATTTATAATTTTAAGAAGAAAAAAATGTTAAATACAGATGAAAATTTTTTAAAAAAAATACACAGTTCTGGTGAAACTTTTAGATATTATAAAATATGTGATGCTGGAAACTCTATTTATTCTTTTAAGTATATAAATTATTCAATGACATTTAAATATGATGCTAAAATGAATCTCTGATGATTCTGACAATAAAAAGATACAACAAGTGTCAGCCAACTGAAGAGTAGCAAGAAACAATAATCAGCAGGTCTGCCAGCAAATAAACCTGAAAAGACATTTATATTCAATATCATATTCAAACAGAATAATCAATACAGGATAGGAGGCATCTACCTGGATGCAATAGGATTCTTCTTTATTGTAGTTCAATTACTATTACAACAATATTTCTACTAACATTATTTTTAATATAGCTCTTTTAGAAATGAAAAAAATATATATTAATTTTATTATAATTCAAGAAATAAAATTTTTACAGAAACAGCCCCCTTAAAAAACATTCATATTACAAAGAAATTTAATAATGCATGCTTCTAATAAGAGAATAAAAATGTTCATTTTTTAAAAGAATAATTTTTATTAATTTTAAAATGATTTTAGACATAAAATAATTTAGACTTATATTTTTTCCCATTTATCATTGCTTTTCATTAGATGAGATTTGTAAATCTTGATGATTAACAGAAAATATGGTAGTTGTAAGCATCTTTTTTTGAGTTCCTCATAATTTTAAAGGGGAATAATATCATTATAATATGAAAATATTATATAATTTGTCATCAGAAAGCTCTATAAAACTGATAATTGGAGCATAAGGCCTATTTCAACTCCCCATGGCAACACCATTAATCAATAAAAAGAATATAACTTAATAAAGGTCTAATGGTTTAAGTCACATAAATTTGTTTTCACTGTATTATTTATAACTCAAGCAAATCTTTAAAAAAATGTCTCATTTCTATAGAAAAATGTAAATTATATTCTCCGGAATAATTTTAATTTCTTTGATTTTTCAAAGAAAATTTCTTAATTAAAAGAATATTAAAAATAAAATTTCTTGATTAAAAGAATATTAAAAATAATCATTTAAAGCAGTTGTGCATATTCTCATAATTTTCTTAGTAAAATTTTAATATTTTAATTAATAAGTTAAGTATCACCAATCTGTAATTGAATAATAAGAAAAAAATTAATTATGAAGAAGCTAAATAAAACACAAATACGTCAGTCACAATTCTTATCTAATTTAAATTCAGAAAAAATAAATTACTCACCAGTTTCCAGTTTTATAGAGTAGTTATATAAGAAATAAAGATTGAGCATATATGCAAAAGCAGTATTGGGACCCAATGGAAAGTAGAAAGCAGCTGTAATGGGTCTCCATATCTGAAATAAAACAGCATTTTTTAAATTCTTTGCAATTATTATTTCAAACTAATATATAAAAAGATGTATACAATTTTCCCTATTGATTTTAAAGAAAACTATTTAACAACATTTCAATTACTTATTAAATGCGGTACTAGCAAAGTTATATACTTAAGCTAACTGCATTCTTTTCTTTAGCTTTAAAGCATATTCTTGATCAATTATTTTTTTAATTATTTACAAGTTCATGAGCATATACAGAAAAAGGAATTTTTATGCTATCTATAGTTTCTGAAGAGAGACAGCATTATTAATTTCATACAAATTGTATAATTTCAAAATAGTATATCGTCTTATTACAATATTCACTGAATAATTAAATCATTTTTTATGATAATGAGTGTTAACTGCAATTATAATTTAAACAGAATTTATAATTTGGTTAAGATTATGTGATTTCCATTTTTCCTCACTCACTGTGAAATTTTTTTACACAAAAAAAATTGTGTTAAATCATGAAATCATATGTTAATTAGCATTATAATAGTTTGTCATAAAATACTGTTATCTACTACAATATTTATCATATAAATTAGCAATATCTTGTCCCTTGTTTTATCTAAATCTAAATTGAAAATTCAAACAATAGTTTTTGATTTTTATTTCTTCCTTAATGTGAATGCTTTTACCTTTCCATTTTATTTAAAATGTAAAAATCAATTATTTGATAATATACATCACTTTAATGAATAATAAAAATGAAAATTATTTAATACAGATGAAAAGATGGTAAACTATGAATTTAAATTAAAAAAATCACATATTAACCATTTTTTCATCAAACGAATTTTAGGAAATTGACCTTGAAAAAAATTACTTATGTTTTTATTATTCAAAATTATGAACATGGTTAAATCCATATTCTTTCTAAAGCAGATGGGATTGTTAAACAAATGGAATTAAATCATTGCTTCTAATATGAGAATGGAGAATTTAAACAGTTATCTGATTTTTTACTCTCTAACATGCATAATATGAATAATTGCAATTTTCAAAACATGTTAATTTCAGATTTTATCATATTTCAACAATCAAAACTTCTTAATTTATTAAAACACATTTTTGTCCATGCATGTCCATTTCTCAAAATACATTTTGTCCATACATATGGACAAAGCACATTTTGTTCAGACATATGTCCATCAGTGTGTGACAAAGATAACTCAAAACACCTTGAGCTAAACAGATGAATTTTGTATAATGAATTTAAAACCAAATTTGAAAGATTTTGTCAAATTATGAGTGAAATCTATTCCGAGGAAGTTGATTGTCTGAATATAAAGTAACTCAACAACTACAAAATGTCATGATGCTAGATGGATAAAATTTCGTGCACAGATATAACATCTAAATTCAAATACCTATCAAACTTGGAACCAAATCCATCAAAAGGTTGATTTCCTGACTGTTTGAACTTTTGTAAGCATGTGAACACATTAATCAATAGGATAATGGTTTAAATGTATGGAATTAAATATATGATTTAAATTGTAGCTATAAGAGCTATAAGTAAAACTTTAGTTTACATCAGTTGGAAACAAGTCAAAATTACAAATTTGATTTTCAGGTAACTACTATTAAATGCTATGAATTAATCACTAAAAAAACAATTTAAAAAATTGAAGATCACAGGATAAGGATTCTGTTAAAATCCTAAATTCATAACAATTGCTGGCCAAGGCTAAGCAAAGTATTAGTGGCCTTACACAAGGTCTACAATTTTATGTGGAGGTGTACTGCATAAAATAATACCTTTATTACATAAAAATGCTTTGGGAAGATTGCTCTTGCTGATAGTTTTTTTTAATACAATTTAAAGTCAGCTGAAAATAATCTTAGAACATTATGTCCTGTGTCTAAAATTTTTATCTTACTTATATAGCTATTATATTTTGTAGCTAAATAATAATTAAAAATACTATATTCAAATAATTTAATTTTTTAAAAATAATTTTTTGGTGCTTTTCCATTAGCCAGACATAGTGAGAAATCACCAAATAATGTAGAATTCCATCAAATTTCTTACATTGTCATTCACTCTGCCTGAGTTTGGTTCACATTGGCGACATTTGTGCCCAGATAACAGAAAAGTATTTTTGGTACTTTTCCATCATACCGTTGCAAGCAAAAAGTTGCCAATAATGATGCAACCACCAAACGAAATATCACTGTTGGTAACCTTTAGCTGCCACATTTTTTAAAGAAAGATGCAGTCATTTTTTCACCTGTGCCAAAATGACGACTGTGCTGTCACCAAAAAATCTGTTTGGCGAGATTTGTGTGGTATAATAGAAAAGTACTGTACTTTTTTTTTTTCTAAAATGAAATAAATTAAACTATTAATTACTGAATAAGACAAGAATATAATGTCACTGATAAGTCAGAGAAGTTTCTTCCAGTTCATGTACAGTAAATGCACGCAGTTTACCATTACAGATATTGAAAATTTCTAAAACAGAGTAAGGTCAAGTTGCAAATATACCGCACGATGATCAATGCTCCATAGGTCACTTTTGATGCAAAACATCTGTTAAACACTACATCCCAGTACTTACATAAAACACATGATTTCGTTGATCTCATTCCTTATAATAACTATTTTGGATAAGAAAATTAAAAAGTAGAATTCTTATTATCATTAAGGTACTGGAAAAAATAAGGCAAAAAAAGTATGCATTTTATAGTAGTCTTCGTATGAATGGGGCAAAAAATATAACCATAAAAGATATGTTCTTTGAAGGAAACACTAAATAAACAAGTTCTTCTATATTCATTTTCCCTAATTAAAACAAATTGTTGAACTATTTGAATGTGGCAGTATAAACAATATATTAATCAAATACAAAAGAAAATACATAGTAGTAAATAGTACAATTATATCACATTTTTTTATGTATAACAATATCTTACTACATTTTAATTGTTCTTTTGATAATTGCACTGAAAATTAATTAAATATATATATATATATATATATTATTCATATCTTTCTATCTAAAATGATTAAATTTTAAAATTTCAGGCGTCAACATAAATGAATACAATTGTTTAATATCATCATACAGCGGTAAAATACAAAACAAAATATAAATATTTTCAAATTTAATACATATAAACATACTTGAAATTTTCGAAAGAAAGCAGTCCACTCTAATACCAGATACGATGGATGTAATAAACCAAATCGTCCCAATAATGGAAAAGCTATTGACAATGCAAACCAGTACCGAGTAAAAAAAGGCAATGAATTGAAAAAATTTCCTACATCACTCATGTTTACACTTTTTGACTACAAATTTTGAAAAATGTTTCTCTGATTATTTATAAATAAATAAAATTTCACATTCATGAGAAAAATTTTCTCCTCTAAAACGTTGTGATTTATTTCCAATAAATTTAGTTTTCGGTCAAATATTCCATAACATACGTGTCTAACGAAAATCGCTGATCATCCGTCAGATTTGTTGTTGTTATAACGTGTTGCCACCCATTAGAACGGAAAATCAGCCGGCGGGGATAAGTGAAACTTTCGGTTTGTTCAGTTCATTTGTCGAGAATGTAATGCGTCCTATTAGTACAAAGTACCATTTAATATCTATTATTAGTTTGAAGTATCTTATTAGCACAAAATGCTGATTTACATAATTACAGTATCTTTCCGACATTGGTTGGCATTCAGAACTTCGAATAGTATTGTGGGAATACCATACAGTACCGTGAAAATTCACCATGTCATTGTGCTTATAAAGTATTCACCAAAGAGGAAGCTAATTTTCAAGTCACTAAAACCAAATTTGATCATTGATTCTTATTTCTGTGAGTTTCATGTTTCGCTTTTCACTTGTGGCGGTGGTGTTGGCTGGAATTGTGCCAATATGTAGGGCTGAATTCCGCCTAGGATCGAACCTGTGATGTGTGGTGAGATCTTAATAAGACAGATAACATATATGGGACAGAGTATGCTTTTGTCCTGTGGTATGTTACTGGCTTTCAAACCCAAAAGTCCTGGGTTCTATTCCGAGTATATTTCACCTCCAATAGATATTTAGGTTTGAAGTCGCGTAACTTAGCCATTCGACAAAAGCGATCTCTGGTGTCTAGTGGCTGTTAAAAGCTTATTAATATGTTACTACACACTTAGAACCAATCTATTTCGAATAACTTTTAGTTGATCTAAAATTTCAAATGATTCACTGGCATCCCTCCACCCTCCTTGGTGTCAAGCTTGAAGTAAATAAGATCATATGGCTTATGCTTGCAAATGCAGTTGTTCTTTCCACGAGTTTTGCCTTATATACATTATTTCCATTTTGTTACTTTTTAATTTTTTCAATATTTGTGTGTGAAAGATTAATCTATTAAACCTTTTGCTTCAATTTCTGAAATCTTAGTCAGAATATATGAGAACATTGTTGTTTTATGAGGTGAAGATGATCTAAATATAATTAAAAAATCAAATAAACATGGAAATTCTCTCGAACAATATTTACTTTAAAAGTGATAAGATTGTCAATTAATCTGTAATTTGTTCCAGACCGTTGCAATATTAAGAATTTAGAGCAATACTTTAAAATGAAACTAGTGCCCCCAAAACACCACAATAGCATACACACCACAACCTATATTTTGGTTCAGACATTCATTAAACAAACTCCAACAGGCATGACAATGTCTATAATATAAGATATGATCTGTAAGGAAAAATTACATTTGCTGCTAAAGATCCATTATGATCCATTAAACAAATTTCCATTAAATTTCCAAAAAAACATAAAGATCCATTAAACAAATTTATGGTATAGAGATTGATATAAACAACACATGAGGGAAATATCTTCTAAATTTTTATTTCTGAAATATCTGTAAATTTCCCAAAAAATTGGAGGTGGGTGACCACGTCGTTATCAAAATGCGAGGATTCTTAAATTACAATTTACAGCATTAAAATGTCACCAATATGTTCTGATTACTGCACTTAAATAATTATTCTTGTATCAGTAAAAGGTTGGATTATAACTCAAAATTCCATTGACAGGCTTCGAATATGTAAAATATCTCATTGCATTGTTTAATTGTCTTACATTTAACAACATCCATGTTAATTTTGTACTATCACTTGTTTAATTTTTGTAGTTTTATATTTTATACAGTTTTATATTGATATCATCGATTTTATATTCGATTGTTTGCAATATTATGCTTTCATTTTACCATTTGCTTGACGCTTTATAATCAAATATGGTTCTTACGCCATAATAACCCAAGCAAACATACAAAAAAAAATCAAATTTATTTACCTCATTTGATAACCATGTATTAACCACCAAGGGTACACAATAGATTCAATAAAAATGTTAAATATACGCTGGAAGTTAATATTTCTTACCTATGTACGTAAATGCATGTCTTTCTCTAAGATAGTAATTTTCTTAGAGAGTGCATGAGAAAGTTTTAGGGACACCAATCCTATAGGTTTTGAATTTTAACTAAATATTTAAGAAAATGTTAGCGTTTTTTGCTGTAACATTCAAAGATATTATATTACAAATAATTTTGTACCATTAGAGTTTTCAAAAAATTAACTTTCTAACTATATTACAGATTTCATGGTATAAATATATTTTATTAATTAATCTTAAAGGAAAATATTTGATTCACATTTTTTAAACATTAAACTTGAGAATTCTGAACGAATATGAAACGAATCAAGATATATAATAAATAGTTTCTTTCATACAATTCTGAAACAACACCAAATTTTACAATCCTAAAAGAATACACAAATCAAATACATAAAAATGAATATTTGTTTGTAGAATAGAATAATAAAAATAGAATTAATACTATTTATGCTTCTCCTTTATATATCCTTCCATTTCAATGAATGTATTCACTGTCGACAAGAAAAATAAATATCATTTTTCCTATTATTCTTAATGAAAGGAAATAACTAGTTCAAACTCCAAACGATGTTTCCAAGATTATTTTTTCTGCAGCAGCAGCGCACCGGGTACAAACTAGTAAAACAATAAAAATTTCTTATCTTGGTGAAATGTCGTGTGTCATATTTTTAATCATTTGAAAAAACATAAAAAATTTGGAAAACCTGGATCTTTAGAGATAATTCATTTTGCATTCAACAAAATTTATTCAGAAATGGCGGTAACGCATATGGCCCATAACTTTTTAATACTGGCATTAGTATTGATGTAAAAAAAGGCTTATGGTCCAGTGAAAATAGATTTTTAAATGCTTTCAATTTGGAGCGACAGGCAATATTATTATAGAGGAAAACAAAACAAAACGACTACCAACGGCATTGACTTTAATTATTGACAAGCAATATTCTTAACTTTTAGCACTCTGATATTATCGCCTCAAGGGCATCCATCAAGACTTTCATCATTTTGACTTTTTTATTTATTTGATTTTTAATTTTGATTGTTGAAAGAATCAGTAGAGCAGTGAGGAAATGTAGGCTAATTCTTGGTGAAAATTTAACTTATCACAATCATATAAACATTTATTTTTTTCGAACATACAAGAACAGACAAGAACAACCTAACACAAGAACTTATCTGTTCTAGTATTAGGTGAATAATTGTGCATAGATTACTTTTCGGAGTACAAAGGGTTAAAGCTGGAATTGCTAAACCTAATTTTCTTTAAGACAGAATCTTTCGAATTAAATGATGGAACGATATGTCTGAGAGTAAACCTTTTTATAAAGATAAGCCACAAGATAACGTTCTTTTTTCCCGATGCATTTTGTCATATTCCTTAGAGACTTTTTTAAGACTTTGGATACAAAAGTTTATTGCTCTATTTCCGCAGATAATATTTTCATTTTTTCTCGAATCATTCATTAAATTACATCAAAACTAAACTTTAGAACCAAATGAAAAGTTTATGAAACGTACACCAATTGGAAACTGTCTATAAATGGAATTGTCTATAATAATTAGTTTATCAGAAAGTGTATAAATGAGTTCGACCGCCCTCTGAAAAGGGTTGTGTCGTGTGTGTTCGAGCAATGTCATAATTTCACTTGAACGGTGCTCGTGAACAACGAAAGGCGCACACCTCTGCCTTCATTCGAAAGAGCTCCGCTCATTCGGGCTTGATATGACAAAGTGGCTTCAGACCCACCACCAGAAATTCATTAAGAAAAAAAAATGCTTAGTACATCAATTCTTTACCAGGCCAATAATTTCTTTTTCCTGCTGGCCAGTGATATTGATAACTTTAATTTACAATAGATTAACAAAGTTCATAAACCATTAAACATATCAGTTATTTGTCAGAGTATCTAATAACACTGCTAGAAATTCCATATTTCAATTCCAGTCTTTGTGTAACCTTCCTTAACGAGTTCACTATTTGAAGTACAATATTTGCACTTGATTTACGGACTAGAAATCTGAATCATTTCATCATTGCTGTTGATGGCTTGAAATCAAAGAACCTCCGTCCGTCACAAGTTTATGTAGCATCTAAAAGTTTTCTTTTCGCATTCATGAATTATATATATATATACTCGGTTTTTTTCATTATTCTACTAAGGACTAAGCGCTGATGCAAGCGATTGTGAAAATTGATGCTTCTTGAATTGCTTCTTTTTTATGTTTTAGTTTTGAGTGTGTTTTATCTTTCTGTATATTTTTGCCCTCTTCCTCTTTCACTTTTCTTTTACATTCCACTTCGCTTGTTTAATTAATTACTACACTTCTCATATAAAAGGACTATTTGCCTCACATACAGAATGAAGCAGAATTTTGAAACATATTAAGTGAAAGGGAAATATTGTTTTTTAATTTTAAGCAATACATTTTTTACAAATTTTATTCAGTTTCAACCTCGATCAATAGCATTCATTTTAATTTCTTGAAAAATCTAGTTAATATTTGAAAGAAATATATAAATTAAAACACACATAATTTAATTAAATATTAACTCCCGTCTTTGCCCTCCACTAGTAATCTATGCTCGATTATTAGATTTATTCCGTTGTTAACTTAGTGTTAATCATTGGTTAAACTTCAATTGTTATTGGATTTAGACGGTTTCAACAATCACTTTTATTATTGTTGTTAACAGAAATATTACTGTTTCATGCTAGACAGATGCACAACATACAAACAATTTAATAGATGAAACAATGAATCCATCTTCTGCTGCTCTGTTAAGTATCATTTCTCTTTTTGCAACTGATCATTGTGTGACTTTTTTTTTTTTTTTGCTGAGCTATGCTTGGTGCGTTTTGTTTCAATGAGGCTACGGCCATCATTGGATGGATCGTCCTATGGGCGATCTAGGAACTGTTGAAATAGTACATGTTCCCCCACTTACCCTCAATCGGAGATCTATTTTTCGATCCCGATTTGGATCAAGATGTTGATACACCATCTGATCCCCCTGCGATCAGAGTAGAATCCGTTCCAGTGGTTCTTTTTCCAGTGGTAGAATCCGTTCCAACATGGTATTTAGGATATGCCAGGCCTTAGAATTAAATTGGCTCCATCTGCTACCCAGAAGTCTGAAATCACTGTTATAGAATCCTACGCCGTCTACAAGCTGTGCTCAGCTCTGGATTTGCCTGCATCTACAAGCTGTGCTCAGCTCTGGATTTGCCTGCATCTACAAGCTGGGCTCAGCTCTGGATTTGCCTGCACGGATGGTTCCTGTCGGAGTGCCAATTGTAGAATCTTTTGAGATCTACCAGTTCTGTTTTGCCTTGGATATTCCAGTGAGATACCGGTCGCAGAAGGACGCAGTTTAACATCAAAGCTGTCGTCGGCTGCCTGATGCAGTTTTCAGATCAGAACTGTCTTCGGATGCAGCAATGGAGGGTGGGTGGGCGGGGAACGAAAGTAGCCCACCTCCACGTGATGTTTCCTGGGAAACGGCTCAATTCTCTGGAATTGCATCGGCTAAGAGGCTACTTAAGAGTGAAAACAAATAAATAATGAATTTATTTAATTTGACAAAACTGCAAACTTAATTTTTGATTTTGCATTTTAATACCACAAAATTTCCTTACAAGCATCAAATTCAGAATATGCAGAACGCGTATTTATGGTAGCAATTGCGATGCTTTTTAGATATGTGTAAGAATTATATATGTTTTTTATCACAAAAAATAAAAGTATTAAAATATGTATTGGGCGAGGAATTGTTCTGGAACTCACACATAGAGAAAATCAGTAGCGTTGGCAATCATAAATCTGATGGTGGAATCATATAATGACTTGCATTTGAAAAATTATAGTGACAAAAATTTACAAATTCATGATATAATTCGTCGCTATTTATTTATAGTCAGTTATGAGAAAATACATTAAAGGCCTTACGGTCAATATGTTGCTACGATTATTTCTGAAGGGTATGGAACTGAATGGACAATAGTACAAATGGGTATGGTTTGGGTCGGAGATTATCTGTTGTCTGACAAGTTATAATCAGCGTTAAGCAATCAGTATTAGGTGGTTTTTCAACTAATACAACATCTATGAGAATTAGTTTTTCTCTTAACTGTCGGTAGCTTTGAGTTAGTTTCTTTTAAGGCACAAAAGCCATCTTTGTCTAAGCTGTGCCACATTCATGAAATTAAAATATTTGTATCGATATATAATAATTTCAAAACATGAAATCTCTACAAAATATAAGTGTCTAAAAGCATAAAAATGCGCCTGATGAAAAAGCGTAACAATGATGTAAGAATTGGTATTGTGCTAAAAAGTGCAGCAACGGTGCAGTTCTTAAGAATTGCACTATCTAAGAGCCTACTTAATATTGAAATAATTAAATAATGAATCATTTATTTAGTTTGATAAACTGTGCAACTAATTTTTGATTTTGTATTTTAACGCGCAAAATTTTCATTACAGGCATCAAATTCAGAACATTCAGGACGTGTCTTTACGGTTGTTGCTACCACAAAATTATTTAGATAAATATTTTTTTATTTCATAAAATAAAAAAAAGAGTTTGAACAAGGTATTTAAAAAAATCACACATGTACAAAATATTTATCAAATTTAACAGTAAGTTTATTAAATCCCCAACTCGTAATGGGGATTTCATAAACTAATCAGTGAATTTGATAAATACGAAATAATTTATCACATTTTCCAAATTCAGTGATGATTATGTATACTATTATATACTAAAGATGGTGACTGATGACCACCATTCAAGATGGTGACTCCTGACCACCATTCAAGATGATGACCCCTGACCACCATTCAAGATGGTGACTGATGACCACCATTCAAGATGGGACTCCTGACCACCATTCAAGATGGTGACTGATGACCACCATTCAAGATGGTGACTCATTTTGATTTTTTTTCATATTGACTTTTCAATGTTGACTGTTAAAACTACCTACCGAAAGGTTAAAAAAAATGCGAATTAATTTTTCTGGGAAATTGAATTTGAAACAATCATGTTCATTTATTTTTCGGAATAATAAACAGGCTCTTGTCTTAGATGAAAATTTTTGCACCGGTTTGCTTTTCCAAGTGTAAAGGGTTAAAGTGTGCAGGATATTCTACCTTTAAAATAAACCTTTGGAAGAAATTAAAAATTGTCCAACAATTCCATACTATTTCCTTTGATCAATCAGTATCACTAGGAAATGTTTTTTCAAATTCTCTTACATTTTGAAATCTATTATTTGAAACTAAATAGAAGATTAAATCTAGTGCAGTTTTTGCAGTTTAGACATCAGAAATGTAAGTTTCCTTTTTAACTATACGCATTTCAAAACCAAATAAGATAATCAACCGCGATTTGTTAAAAATAAAATTCTCTAAATATTTAATAGAATAATAAATAATAAAATAATAAAATATAGATACAATAATAAAATTCTAAAAGAATATCAGCTGTTTTTCATAAAGTTGTTAAACACTAATGTCCATAAATTTTTTAACTTAGGAATTCTTCACTTCTTAACAAATGAATTTATCTGTTAAACTTCATTAAAACAAAATAGTTTTCAGCTGTTTTTATATTTTTATCGATAAAATATGTCAATAACGTCAAAAACATCAACTTAGCGATATAATGCTTGTTAAAAAAATATATCACTCGGTAATAACTTTTTGAAATTTTTATAATAAAAAATATTATATAATTCTATATGAAAGAGTTTATTATTAATTCAAGGACCCATATTTTCAAAGAGAATTAAAAAAAGGGTTTATAGTGGTGAAATTTATTTTCTTTTCGCGATTACATGCAATGAGTACTATGCTATATCAATTTTAAGATAGGATATTGTCAGTATCGAATTTAGTCCATAGATGGCGCTAGATTATCACATATCTGCCTTTACACTGAGCATTTGTAGATTCTTAGAAATCGAAAATCTAGGAAATTGTTTCTCTTTTAAGATTAATTCCAAAGAATTTCAAGTAGCAGTAGATTTCCTGAAATCTCTCGATTCTGGAAAATAATAAAGTACAATAGTCCGCACTGCAGAATAAGGTAAAATATGGTAAAAATTAGCTAGACTAAATGAAATTCTCTTCTCCAAATAATATTAAAATGTTTTTGTTGGAACAAAACATTTTATTTGATGAAACTTAAACTCAATGAATTACCAACGTAATTATTATATTAACAACATGTTATTTTTTTCTATGAATCACAAAAAAATTATAATAAATATGAAAACCAAATTTTCAAAGTGGATGATTTTGAAGAATTGAGTAAAGATTAATTAAAAAGATATTGAAGAAAATTTTCAAATTTTTGTAATTATTTTCGTAATTTTTTGATAATCAAAAGGATTTTTATTTATTTAATGAATGGAATCTTCATTATCCTATTCGAAATACCGTGAAATGTTGTTAAACATTTTTCAAAAAATATGTAACATTTTATTATTTTGTGGGACATTTTTATTAAATAGAATTTAAAAATGCTTTAAATTAAAATTAATCAAATTTAAAAACGTTCTAATTTTGATTCATATAAAGCCAAATAAATACTCTTGTAACATTACTATATATGAATCAGACATAGAATTTAATGTAATTTTATAAAGGGGGAGGGAGATTATTAACTATTTCAAATATATAAACTCATTTGTTTCTTGATAAAAGATAGTATTTTTAAATTGAAAATAGAAATATCTTGCATATGAGAAAAAAAAGATGAAAAAAAAAAAAAGACAGAAAATATGATAATATACTACAGTGGGTTTTTAATGCATTTAACAAATATCTATAATCTATAATTATAATAAAGCTTAAAGTGTGCGTGTGTGTTGGCGCTCTGTAAATCACACAATTTGCCCTCTAACACATTTGGTATACTTATACCTTGATGGTTGGGAATGTATATCTTGGATTGATTTTTTAGAATTCTTAGCTAGAATTTTAATCAATTAACCCATTTGCATCATATGAAAATATGAACAAAAAGGCCCACATCACGGAAATTTTTTTATTTCATATTTAGGTGTAAAATTGTATAAAAGAAAAAAATCCTTTTTGAGCATTATTTGTGAGTCATTTTGTTCCGTGTGGTCATTTTTGAAATGTGGGATGCATACAGGTATATAGTATTTAATATGAATATAGTATACATCATATTATGTGCATAGAATACAATAGGATGCAGCGTATATATACCCTCCAGTGATAGTGACCAGGAAAATGGAGCGTATATATACTCTAATGATGCAAATGGGTTAAGAATAAAGTAAGATTTTAAAGTTTTTCCTCAATAACTCCCAAAAATATTATAACACAAAATTGATTTTTACATCATGTGGAAGCTCAAAAAATTTTCTTTTTAATGATACTAATATTTGAACGAAAAAACCACAAAATTTCTATTTTTAACGAATTTTTAAAAAAATAATTATATTTTTTAACAACTTATATCGTATAAAATAAAAATAAAATTTTACTTGTACAAGCTCGTGATGCTTCAACGGAAAAAAAAAATTCGCTTTTATCAACTTGTTGCCAACGCATTGACAAAAGCTTAAGTTAAAAAAACAAATGAACTGTTATTGCAAATTAAAACTATAAAGATATAATTTTCAGCCAGTGTTTGCATGTAGTGAAATAAATATGAAATTATAAAAAGTGTTTTATTGCACTAACTAGTGTTTTATAATTAACTAGTGTACTATACGTGTTTCATAGTTAACTAGTGTACTACTAGTGTTTCATAGTTAACTAGTGTACTACTAGTGTTTTATTGTATTATAAAAGTGTTTTATTGTACAATTATTGTGTATTGTACTAAGTGTAAATAGTACTAGTGTAGTGTACTAAGAGTGTGCTATTTTATAAAAAGTGAAAGCGAAGAAAAACTTTCTGCGAAAAATCTTAAAAAAAAATATTGTATTAATTTAATAAAATAACTTTATTTAAGATAAAAATTATTTAATGTACGTCCTCTTAATTCAGGACTCAAACGGCTAATTTTCAAACCTTTAATAATAGAAATATATATATTAAAATGGGCTAAATGAAATAAATAATAATGTTATATGTAACTTGAGTCTGAAAATGTTCTAATAAATGGCGAATGTTTAAATTTTATCTAGATTTTCTGTCCTGCGAATAATATTTAACAAAATATTCTTAAGATTAACTAATATTTTATATAAAAAGAATTTTATTCCAATCAACTAAGTCAGTCGCTAAAGCTGTTTGCATTATGATTATTTGAATAACACTTTTTAACGAAAAGGTTGATATTAGACCCCTTCACGGACCATTTAAAAGATTATACACCAATCAGTGTCCAGGACTGTTTGGCCTAAGATTATAAAAACGTTGATTGTTTTAAAATAATCTATTAAAAATTTCATAAATTGATCATATTTGAAAGCAGAAGGTAGCAACAGTCATTTACTTTTTCAAAAGTCGCAGTGTTAAGAATATTTAATACAATATGATACCTTAAGGCCAAAGGAGAATTTAGGCATCATAATTTTTTGAAGTATATTTATCAGCAGAACAAAATAAAATATTGCTATTAACGCCATTTAAAATTTTTTTGAAAATAAAATTAAAAACTTAATTTAATGATGAATCTGCAAAATTTTGCAGTTACTGCTGCTAAATATTGCTTAAGGTACTACACAAATTATGAAAATTATTCTGTAGTACATGTAAGACTAAAATGCTGATCGATTTTGTTTTCAGTATTCATTTAAAATAATAAATAATTTCCGTAATATATATATTTAAAAAAAAATATTGATAGCAGCTTAATCATTTGCAATTTTTAAAGTTGAAATTTTACGGGAACTGACTTAAATAATTTTGATATATTTATGGTTTAAAGCAGTTTTAATAGTATGAGGGAGTTTTCTGGCTATAAAAATTTTAAGCCTAAAATATTTTGCTGAAGCAACTATTAAAGGAAAGTTGCATAAAATACTTAACTGAACATTTTAACCAGTCTTAAGATAGTCAAATCGACTGGTCCCTAAAGGTGAAAAGTGTCTACTAAATTATTGTTGAATTTTTTTCTATTTATGATGAAGATGATAATGTGTTTTGGTACTCTACAGAGCATACCGATTTACTTAAAGCTAACAAATTTCATACAGATTTAATACTTTGGTAGGTAGAAATGTACAACTCCGAACAATTTTTTGAAGTTTTTTTAATTACAATTGTAATTAATTAAAAACTAAGCAAAACTATTTTTTTCTGGGATGAGTCCTGAAAATATTACAGTATAAGATTAAGTTTCACGTCATTTAAAAAAAGGAATAATCTTTTCAATGATATTAATTTCTTTGTTATTGAATTTCTCATAATTAATTTATGAAAAATATTAAACCAACAATAATAATTAAGAATTTCCAACAGTAAATTTCGTCTAAAATTGAACTTGTATTAACACTTTACATTAACATGAGAAGAATTAGTCGCTGAATTTGCTGATTCTGAGCTTTTATTTAACGTTTCTTTGGGATTGATTCGTAAAAAGTAATGGAAGTTTTGATTGTCCTAAAATAATGATATTCAAACTTTCATAACTCGGTGAAATTTGATTTCAGAAGATTGAAACTTTTTTGCTTTAAAAATCCAAGCTTCAAGAATTAAAAAGATATTACTGACATCAAGAATATCTTTTCTGAAGATAATATTCAGTAAAATATGAATAACTTCATAAATTTTAGAATTCATAATATTTATAGAAATAGACTTGTTGACTGAAATAAAATATTTCTTATGTCATTTAAAGTTCATTCTAAATTAAAACCATGTAGCTATCTCGAGTACCATAGAAATGAACTATTAAGATATGTTTGGAGTGTAAATCTTATATGCAAAAACATTTAAAGAAATGGCGAATTGAAAAGAAGTCAAATAATTTTTACAAAACAAGAGTCGAATTCAAAAAAGAGAAATATATTTAAAAAGATGAGACTAAAAACATGTTTAATTCTTAGTAAAAATAGATAAACACCAACATCAGGATTAAAATCAAGATTCAGATGCATTATCAGCATACTAATACCAGCCAAACGCATGCTTTAAAATATTGTTACGAATTTATAACGTTGCTTCCCAGAGCAATTCATTTTATTGTAAGAAAGACAGTTTTACGGATAGCTTTGAAGGACTATAAACGATTGATGGATCAACGGCCCATGGACTTCGAGAACTATTTGATGGCTTGGCGAAGAGTTTGGCGACACAATGGGCGATTCTAGAACCAACAGGAATTTTGGTAATTCCTTTAAGATATGATTTGAGGTCGTGTGCATTTCAAGGGAAGAAGACGAAACAAAAATGAATTTACTTTTTGCCTATATATGAGGATAGATCGAAAAAAGGCAGTTCACTAAGTAAATTTTAAGCTTGAAGAACTGCTGATGTGAATGGTGTCATTTAGAGCCATTGATTAGGGAAAATGTGTAACATCACATCTATTGTAAAAGAGTTTGGTGTCAACCTTTAAAGGTTTTTTTTTGTTTCTCATAAGACTGATTATTAATAAAAATGTACAAAAGATAGTCTATGGAAACAACATCTTGCCCATTTTGTTGCTTTACAATTAAAAAGAGATCTTTAGAATCTGAGTTAGATTTGTTTGTGGGTGTGATGTGAGAATTGCATGATGTCAAACCAGTCTATTTTGACAAGTTTTGAGAAGACCAGGGTCAAATCTAGTTCCTTTCTTGTCTTCAAGACAAATATGCGAGCAAATACATATATGTTAGATTCCGTATTTATGCGAATCTAATGCGCCATCGAATCTAATGCGCATCCCCATTTTAAAACTTTAAATAATAAAAAAAAAGTTTGCGAATGTAATGCGCATCAGTGGTATGAGGAATTTATTGAATTTTATTTTATGTACTACATTTGGCCAAAAACGATGCGCATTAGATTCGCGTAAATACGGTAATTATTACAATATTTTTATTTCTCGTCAGCCTGCTTTCCGTTTAATATTTTTCCTAATTTAGAAAATGAGCTTGTCTCTTTGGGGTCGAAGATCAGACACTATTCTGGATAATTGTCAGAATCAACTGGAGATTAAATTTTAGACTTTCCTTTGACACTTGTTTTCGTAAGACTGTCCAAAAACATGAGTACCAATGACACTTGACCATCGGCGCTTACTTTTATAATGTTTTAGAGGGTTTCAATAGATCCTTCATACATGGCAACTGCAATCGCTTTAGGAAAACAATTATTTTAGAAACCATTTGGGATGGAAATAGATTTGGATATAATTTCATATTAGAAGGGTCAAAGGAAAAATGGAATTACCAATACAGTTGCAAAAAGATTGTGAGGGCGCTGCCGATGATGAGAATAAGCAAGTGAACTGAAGGGAAGAGAAAGGGAGAGTTGAACGTCGAGGGGGTCGGTGAGCGAAGGGAGAGACTTGATATTAGAAGTTGAATGATGTTGTTTCTATAATGATTTTATTTAATTGTTCTTGTCTTTTATGGGCTATTCTATGTAAATGTCGATTAAATGGTGCTAAAAATTAAATTCGGTGTCTTGCCAGTTATTTTAGTTCAAATTTACTAATGAAAAGGGCAGTCTTTAAGATTTATTTTTCCCTGTAGGAATCGGAATTGAAATGCTTGCCAACGCCGACAAAGATACAGAATGTGAAAAGTAATATAGACGTTTTTAAAGGAAAAGCATCAATACTTCCTGTGATCTTTTATACACGTTTTCAAATAATATCTGAGATACGCGGGTTTGATTTTTATGATAAAAAAATCCTTTTGTGCTGTAATATTATCTGTAGTAATAGTAAAACAAGTAATGTATAAAAAAAAATTTAATTCCTACATAGGCCAACGAAGAATTTTTTTATTTTAGTATCTTTTTATTAAATAATTACAATTAATATGCATATGTGTATACATATGACAGAATCACAACCTGAAGTGGCAAAATGAAAAGCAATTTCTATATTCCTTTCCATACAGGATGTTGCATTATTATATTTGTTTGTTACTTTTTATTCACTTTCTATTTTCTAATTTAGGAAGCCAATGGTAGTCTATAATTTTCCATCGGATGCATTCTTCGCCTACATTTGAAAAATACTGAAATAATTGCATCTTATCTATTGAGCTACTGCCTATTGATTTCAATTTTCATTAGAAACTGCTAAAATGTATTTAAAGTAATGAAAATTAGTTAAATTTAATGAATGAATTAATTTTTGAAAAAAAGAAATCTGTATTAACATCAACTGTCATCGACTATAAGTTTTAAAATGTATTTGAACTCGAGTGGATGAATAAAAGTCATTTTACCAACGATCGAAAATTTGAGCTAAATATACAAATTAATAAATAAATGTAGGAAAGTGGGAATTAATAGTGGGAATTGAAAAAAGTCACCACCAAAACATAATGAAATACGCAAGCATGCATTATTCCTCCCCCCCTCCCGGAGGTTGATAAGGCGACTAAATCACAGAAAAACCACAAAAAATGTGGATTATATAAAGTAAAAAAACAAACAAACGTTTCAGCTCAGTTGGATCCTATTTTTAATCTACGGACTATAATGAAATTCCAATGAGATTCCATTCCTTCTACGCCGTTGCAAAATCTTAGTGATTAGTTGGTACCCGGCGCGTTGCTACCGTCGGAAAAAAAGAATATTGGATACAGTTAATCTATAATCTGGCAATGTTTTATCGAAATAGGATGAACGGTTGGACAGTCTATAAAATGCGAACAAATAGATATTCATTTCTATATATTAGATTTGTGTATTCCTTTAGAATTGTAAAGCTTGGTGTTCTTTTAGAATGGAAAGAAATTATTGATTGTATATCGAGATTCGTTTCATATTCGTTCAGAATTCTCAAATTTAATTTAAGGAAATGTCATTAAAATATTTCTTTTAAAACTGATTAAACACAGAAATCTTTAATAGAGTCGAAAAGATAATTTTTTTGAAAATTAAGATATTGCAAAATTAGTTGTATTATAATATTTTTGGAAGTTACTGCGAAAAATGCTATAAATATAAAATTAAAAAAATCTTTTTAGCATAATCTGTAATAATGTTGTTACCTCTGAAAATGATTCGCATGGCATTTGTGTTCAATAGTTATACAATATTAACCTTAAACTTGCATTTAGCATTTCTACTGAATTTATTGTGTCTCCTCAGCGAGTTATTTGGAGATTTAGATCAGAATTTTTATTTTTATTTCAGGTAATTGTACTATGCCTATAACCATCCCTTAGATATAAATTAGAAGCTGGCCCAGTTTCATCGCAATCAGATGAACGGTTTAGGAAGGCGTAAGAGACATGCAGACAAACATTCATTTTTATATTGCCACGTTGAAACGAAACATTGCCGAGTCTGCATAGCTGAATAGCTATGACGTTGGACTCATAGTCAGGAGATCATGGGTTCGAATCCCAGAAGACTTAACATTTGTTTTTCCTTTATTTCGCGTTCCGGAAGATTCTGGACCATTCATTCATTTACCAGATAAGTGCTCTGGACTTTTCTTACTGTCTCCAGAAAGGCATTCTCGAACTTTCCCTACTTGTAGAAAAGCCGATGATCTCTCAGTCACAGGGTTCAGAGTTGAGCAAATAAATTGATTGAACTCTACTTCCTGTGTCTTCTTGAGTTCTATCTACTCGACAATACATACAGATAATGGACAGTACCTGAATAAGTGAAGTATTGAATTCGTATTCCTAATGTTACTAAGGATTGGATTTTTGCTTGGTGGCTATTGAACTCCACACTATTCTATTTTATGTATATATCAGAAGGTTCTCTGAGATTACAGGATCCAACCAAATTTATTTCTCGCATTCACAAGTACTTTCACACAACACCATAAAGGGAAAAGAAATAAATAATAAATTGAGATTTCCTGTATTATATGTAAGTGTTAATTCATTATAAGATATCAGTTTGGAAATTTAACTCGTAGGTTGTTTAATCGTTTGGAATACTTCACCTGTAAATAATATTGTTGGAGTGAATTTAACTCACGGCATTTTTACTATTTGGGGACCAAATTAGATGCCGATTTTTTTTTCTAAAATGCAAAATCTCGAGACTTGGCAAATTTTGGGTTTCAAGATTGGTAGAATTTCCAGTTAATTCTATTATTCTTTCTTCCAGGCTATTAAATAAATGAGGCTAAAATTTCTCAACCACCCTTTGGCTGTGCTTGGCGATCCATTGATGAACGGTAGTCCTTATGTATATATTAATCAAGCAGGAGTCAGCCATCCGAGTTTTTAGTCTACTAGGGATCAAGTGAAAGTGTCATTTCTTAGGCTTGCCGTTAAAGATGAGCACTATTAACAGAATTGACTGTTAGCATACAGGTTTAGGTTAATATGAAGGTAAGCGACAAGGCTGGAATGACCAAAGCAAATATCTTACCTTATTGAGCTCCGGAGTTTGTGGTGCTGGCGGGACCGAAACTTTCTTGCATTTTTATGAAAAAAAATATCCTTCAGTGGATCACACGTCAAACAGAATCTTTCATCAGATATCTTGATTTTTCTTGAGGAAAATCATGGGAACAGCAGATATGCAACAAATTGCATTCCATCAAACCAACGACTGGTTTATGGTGTGTTTTCCCTATACGAGAGGCTGATGTGAAATTGACTCGCTTCCCTAAGAGACATAATCACTATATTCACCGACATCTCATTTTTGGCGAGAAGGTTTCAATTTGTTTCGTATATCATGTTGATTTTTATCTTTTATCACTATAATTGAATCGAATGTAGTTCTTGCTATTCGTACCATCAGCATTACTTTCATACAGCCTTACTTAATTTACAAGACTTGGTAGCTGAGAAACATCATCCAAATTTTTTGTTTTTTAAAAACTTACTCGTTTTTATAAGTTGATTGCGTTTTACATTTTTTATCAACTTTTTTGCATCATTGCTTTTACAGTTTATTTCTACTGTTTGATTCCTGTTTTGTTGCTTGTTTTGGAAATTTTAATATTTTCAGCATTTGTTGTTGTTGTCCCATATTTTAAGAATTTTTTCACTTTTTACGCACTTTTATAATTTAAACAAATATTTATTATCTGCTTTCTCCCTTTGTATGACACAAATATTCTCTGGCAACAAACAAAACACATCCATCTCTAATTTTGAAAAAGGTTAAAACGATTCAGAACTGAATGCTGCGTTTTCAAGTTATTTCAGTTTTGCTTAATTTTGGAAGCGATATATCCAATCAAAAGTTCTAGACAGATTGTGATTAAAAAGTTAATACTGACAAAATTAAATATTTAACAACTAATATTATAATAAACAAATACAGAAAAATCAAAACATTTTCAACAAAGAAACGATTTTTGGTATTTTTTAGGATCTTTAAGGTCCATGTAGGGAAGAAATTACTGATGATTTTTATTATTTCAAACATTTTTGCCCGTCATATCACAACTTAACATAATGCCAACAACAATTGCAACTTAATCACAACCAACCAACCAACCAACCAACCAACCAACCAACCAACTATTACAACCTAATCACGACCAACCAACCAACAATCACAACCAACCAAACAACAATTACAAAAAAAGTTAAATTTGACATTATCTGATCCGCCTTGGTGGACATATTCCCGAATATAGAGTCACAAATTGAGTGGGTTTGGAGTGATGAAATAAGAGCTATTTTGATTTATTCTATCTCTTTTATTCTCCATCACTAACAATTCATCATTTTATCCATCACTTTCGGATTACTGCCTCACAATCAAGTCTATAGACTAATTTGACTACAGAACTTCCCACGGGAGTCGTTCCTGTTGTTCAGTCCACCACAATATTCCGGGCGAAAGAGCCCGGATCTTTTTCCTGCCGGATTCGGATCAGCATACGAATCCGGTTACGCTTGTCCACTAACAGTGAAAAATGACTTCGTCTCATCCCCTGTGACAAATCGTTTCGTCCCGTTAGGGGGAGGGGGAGGAGAGTTACAAACTCTAGGATCTGAATGAAGAGATTGAAGAGAATTGGAAAATTTTACCACTTTTTACTTACTTGTACAATAAGTATTCTAATGATGATTAGGTGTGTATCCAAAGTGGCGTTACATCGGTGAAAAGCTTACAATTACAATAAAAAAAAATAGAATTTAAATAGCTATCAAAAGACTCGCTATTCAAACATAACTTTCCCATGCACGTGTACAAGATGCAAAAGTAGCTAAAGGCAGCGCTAAAAAACATCGAAATAAAATAAAAGCATACAGAGAACGGAAATAAATGCATAGAGGGAAAGACAAAAAATAATAAGAAAAAAAATGAAAAATAATAAATAAATAAAAACTTATAAATAAATATAAAAATATAAATAAAGAATAGTCCATTATCCGGAGCAAAAAACTACAGATACAGAGCTCTTTCAGCAATTTTTCAAACAGAATATTGTACAATAAGTATGCAGAATCATAAAAAAAAAAAAAATCGATATATCACAGGCAGTCAGATATTTTCCAAGAATGAGTTTTTCAAACATAGGAAGGCCTAAAACATGGACGAAATTTCGAGTTCAGATATGTTTTATAATTATAATACTTTCTCTATATTTCAATAACAAGAAAGTGAAAAACTGAAAAATATATTTTTCGCATTTTTTAGTTTAAGCCAAATTTCAAATATCCGCTTCATAGAAGGTAATAGCTGGATGATCTCATACGATCGATACTAGCATTATATTTCTTTAGAATGTTTAACGAGACTTTTGGTGAGAGATTTTCGTAAAAAATTCTCATTGATAAATAACTTTTTAAGTGGTACATATTGTTTGAATTGGCGGATAGAAAAAAAATCATATTCTAAAACTGTTATTCTTTTTTTTCGTATAATGATCGATTTTCCCTTTTCCAAAAATCAATAAATAATAAAATAGGGAAAAATAAATTCGGAAAAAAAAGTTTTACTGGGTGGTGACTAATTCTTGAAAATCATTAGAGTGGAATGTTTGCGAGCATAACAGTTATCGGAAAATGAATTCAAGCTTGATATTTGAGATAAAATACTAACTTCAAGTTTAATCTTCATCACTTTAAAAAAATCGATCATAACGATAGCATTTAAAATATTTAGGTATCGTTAAAGAAGGAAAAAAATTAAAAATTTTACTGCCAAGAAACTAATTTTATTATTGAACAAATTCACAAGAGAACGCTGACAATGTTTTGAATAGAATGCAATGAACATATAATTGAATTCTGTCATGCATTTTTCTTTTGTAGTAGCACATACCAAGAAAGTATTTTTTAAAATTTTAAGGAAAAAACCAGAAAGCTAAAGAGAAACAAAAATAAAAATTAATCGGAATGTTATCATTTCCCCTCATCAACTTCTTAGCGTACTTTCGTAGAAAGATAATTATTAAATAACTTATACAGGGTGTTATCGAATGCGACCGACAAACTCAGAGGGGGGATAGTCAGCATCAAGAGGATTAAGAATCCCCATACAAAATGGGGTTCCAAACCATGTTTAATCGGTGAAAAATCCCAAAAATGTATAATGTAGGAAAGTTGTTGGAAATTATAAAAAATTAATAAAAAAATAACAAATGCTGTTCCAATGATGATTTTAATTTTTTAGACGAAAGTGAAAAGACAATCTTAAAAGTTTTTTTGTTCATGGCAGTAATATGCGGAGTTGCAAACATGGAAAGGGAACATTGTCGTGGTATCGTAAACCACATTCAGGATATGAAAGCTGTAAAAAGCGCATATTGGTTTCGAAGTCGCTCAGAAATAATAGAAAGTTCAATAATAACCTTAAAAAATGTATTCCATTAATTATTACTTGGGTTTCTAGAAGTGGTGATCTCTTACGTCTCGCTCGGTCTATAATGCCCTAAAAACGAATTCAGAAGATGTCAAGTGTGATTTTCTAAGGGATCGGAAATTACTAAAAACGGAAAACTACTTTGGAACCCATATTTCGAAAAAAAAACATTAAAACTTGAAAGAAAATAAAAGTTTGAAAATGTAAGAAATTTTATTTTATATTTTATCATTTGATGTAAAATGGAAAGTTCTGATATGTCAAATGTAGTGAAAGGATCAATTCATGAATTATTGACATGGATTAGGTTCATTTCGCAATGGATCTTTAGTGGAGTCTGGCTTTGATCTTGAAACCCCTAGGCTTAGTCCTTATCACTGAATTAAAATTCTGAAAAACTATAATATTTTTTGTAAAATCTATTTTATTTCCATGGAGATATTTTCTTTTAATTTTAATACATTCCTTAAAATTCTTTTTGACACGAATTTGTACTAATTTTTGTTTTAAACTTCAAATTGACTTTTTTTCAGATTTTTTAGACCCATTGTCATTGTCCAAGGTGCCAAATAAAAGTTGCTTTTGTAGGATATTAATTTAAAAGCAGAAAATTCAAGCTCTCAGGATACTTTTTGAGGATATATATTTCAGGATATCTATTCCTTCTAAAAATTACTCAATTTAAGAATCATTAAGCACAGATTGCAATTGCTGAAACAATTAAGCCATGCGGAGGCAGCTGAAGCAAGCTTAAGACATTATCCTACTACAATGCTTCGAAACATGACACTGAATTGTAAAAGAACTTTTCACTTCTTTATTAAGATATAAGATTTTTTTGGAAATTTAGCCGATTTGATTCGATGTTCTGAAAATGCCAGATAATATCTTGAAGATAATTGGCATTATCGTATTGTGTTGACCTCTTTCCCTCATGCGGGCGATCGCCCATATCTCATTTTGGATGAAGGTATCCGACTACGTTCGAGGGAAATTTTTTGAAAAATTGGATTTTTCAAAACTATTTATGATTTTTAGATGTATTGGCAATTATAAACTCTTTAAATACAAAAAAAAATATTTGAAAATATAATATATTTTGAGAAATAGGAAAATGTGTTGAAAATTTTAATGAAATTGAACCACAACGGGTAACACTCTACACAAAAATGTAAGACAATAATCCTGTTTTTCTTTGTACACAGTTTATAGAATATCAGATAAATGAAATGAATCAAAATCTGAGAAAAATTTTGAGATGCAAAGAAGTGATGGGCAAAAATATACTTATATAATCAATTTTTTAATAATTTCACAACTTCATTTTTCTAAAAACATCAATAAATGAAAAAAGTATTTCACCAACAATAGAAATTTTGGTTCCTTTCATTGCCCATATCATTTAAAATACAAAACTGAAATTTTTATGCAGATACCTTTATTAGTTTTTGAGATATCATGTTAACGGTGGTAAATTTTTATGAAAATGAAAGTTTTGTGAAAATTGATGACAAATTTTTGCTGAAAATTATGTTTTGCTTAAAATTCACCTGGATGATAGTTTGGGCCTCCCTTTCTCTTAGAAAGATAAACCGTTTTGAAAAGAGGAAAGTCCGAACTACATGAAATAACAATAAAATAATTCGCCAATGGGGTCGATAACCAGTGTTTTCACCGTTGTCGGATACCTTAAGTATTTTAACAATCATTAATTACAGGAAATGAATATAATATAAAAAGAATAAAATGGATGCGCATAATTTGACAAGATTCTTTATCGAATATTTTTTAATTCTTGTTATTTTCCCATGCCTGTGTAGACATTAGGATCTCTGTAAAATAAGCAAAAAATATATCATTTTAGATTTTTTTGATTTGATTTT
>JAPMOQ010031752.1:787749-803364 GCA_026543055.1 Argiope trifasciata
TGTATGTATGTATATATATATAATTTTAGATTTTATTTATTTATTTATCAGATTTTATTTATTTGATTGTTCGTTGCTGCGGACTTAGCTAGATTAAGCGTTAAGCCGAAAGCGAATAGATATTTATGAATGTTTCAAATATATTCATTTCAGAAAACTCTTAAATTTCATCCGAGTGCGCTGGGAGCCAGCTGTATTTCATGTTTGGATTAAAATTTCGCGGAGTGTTTTCCTTCCGAATCCCTCTACTTTTCGGCCCCTGGACGTTTCGCGTGACTCATCCAGCGAAGAGGTCATAAGCCGATTAAAAGTGTCCGTTCTTTCATCTGTCCACAGTTTAATAACCCGATTCAAATCACTACATAATACCTAACAATTTTTTTCAAACCGGCAGTGAAGTGGTTAAAGATAAGATATAGTTCTGTTTTGAAACGAGAGTTGTGTACATTTCGTAATGCCTAAATTTACATTGTATCACGATTATCTATAACGCCACATTCTTTCTATAACTTTATGTAAAGATCGTATTTGAAGATACCGTAATAATTGGTATTATCGTATTATGTTGGCCGAACAGAACGCCGTCTCATATCCGTAATCATTCTAGGGCCGCGGTGGCCTGGTGGTAAGTTCTCGGCTTCCGAACCGGAGGGTGTCAGGTTGGAGACTCGATTCCACTGCAGAAGAGTCGGTAAGGGGGTCTCTTGCACGTTGGTCAAATGTCCTGGTGTGGTGCGGTGTGGAGAGGGGGCTGCCAGGTCTGGTGTCGTCCTCATCATCTAAATGTGGTTCAAAATGACGAGGTCCGTACCAAAATAGTCCTAGCGTTGATTTACTACGGGACGTTAAAATTAAACTAAACTAAACCTTAACCAATCAAGGTTTAATGGTCAAGGTTTAGTTTAGATAACTAAACCTTAAAGTTTAGGTAACTAGACGTTAAAATAACTAACTAAACAATAACCATGCCCAACGAATGGTTTGTTGGGCATGTTACGGGAGTTTTATTCAAATAACAAAATATTTACTGTAAAAAATTAACTATGTATATAATTTACAAATCGCGATATTGAGGTGAAACCGTTTCCAAATATTTTGAACTTTGAAAAATTATTTTTAATAATAATATGCAAAGTGATAAAATATATGAAAATGTACATGAATTCTATGCTTACTTCTTATCATGATATAAAAGATGCAATTAAGAAAATCAAATAGGAAATAATTTGGCATACATAAAGAAAATATTGCAGATGTAAAGATATTCGATCACGAGGTGTTTGTGCCTCCCTTTTTTCAATCCACGGGAACCCTTTTTCAGTTCCTACTATTAGTTCACACTCTCTCTATATTTATTTATATATTTTGTTTAAATTTTCAATCGTTAATCAAATACTTTTTATTCGTCCACTCAAGTACAAATACATTTTTTTTAAACTTATAGTGGATGACACACCACTTTAGTCCAGCAAAGGATATATTCAAATAATTTGTTCCAAAATGTGATAAAACAATGAAAGACATAAAAAATGTGAAGCGAAAAGTACACTCCTAAATTGAACCTTAGAAAAGTTCTTTGTAAACACAAATAACTTCTCAATTAGGTACTATGTATATCCACCACAGAAACAAATTTAAAAAAATTGTACTTTGCTCACAATTTTTCAAATTTGGGAAAAACATCATAGAAGCAGAGTTTAAAAAAATTGATATTTACAAAAAAAATTATTTGAAAGCAGCTATATTCAAATTCAGTTCATTCCAAAATAGGATTACAAAAATGAACGAAATAAAAAAATGTAAGGTAAAAAATACACACGAAAACTGAATCTTAGAGAAGTTGAAAGAAAACACTTCTCTCTTTCGACGATTTCGTTTTAAAATCGATGCGGCACGATTTATACTCATTGTAAAAAAATTTGTCCGTTAAGTTTTCAAACGCGTTTGCTTGAATTCTTATCAAACAGCGTGTTGATGTTAACAAGCAAGGTTGGAATGTTGCCAAACTGCGATTAACATATTCAGCTTGTTTTTGAGTCCACATAAGAGTTATATATAGAGAAACTGGTCATTTCTTTTTTGTTAGTGCTACTGTTTTACAAGTTTAAAAGTTATATTACCTTGTGTCTTTACATTTACCTTTGTCTGGCACAGTACAGCCAAATTTGGCTCTTGTGCCATTAATTCTCAATAAACCAACTAACCTTACCTGTGGCATACATTAACTGCTGTTATTTCTGAATATCTTATTTGCCGCGGTGGCCTGGTGGTAAGGTCTCGACTTCGGAACCGGAGGGTTTCAGGTTCGAGACTCGATTCCACCGAAGAACCGTCGTGTGAGGGGGTCTCTTACACGTTCAATCTGTCAGGACAAACGTCCTCCCGCTGATGTGATGTGGAGGGGGGAGGGTGCCCGTTCAGGTGTCTCCCTCGTCATCTGAACGTGGTTCAAAATGACGAGGTCCGTCCAAAAATAGCCCTAGTGTTGCTTTAAAACGGGGCTTTAATATAAATAAACTAAACTAAACTTCTGACTATCTTACCTGTATTCTAATTTTTATAGAATATTCGTTTCTAATTTCCATTAATCAGGGTGTTGATTAACCCTACATTCTCCGAGGAATATCGGATGAACTGTGCTCAAACTTTTCCCTAGAAACTTTCTTTATAAATTAAAAAAAAAATTAAAGATATCGTGGAATACAAGTTTAATAAAGAGTCATAACGCCAATGCCAGTATCATTCTGTTGCAGCTCAAACCACATGGACAGCGTTTGTCAGAACTTTTCGAACGAAACACTCATAAATTCCATTTACCGACATCCGTTCGGAGCATTCAACGCCGAAACGATACCCAATAAAACATTCCATTCGGCAACTAGGTGCGAGGAGCAGTGGACATACCCCCCTTCTAAATTAGATTGTGGAAATCGGGGAGGAAACTTCTCGGGTCTGACGTCACAATGCAAACGATTAATTTTTCAGAGGGAAAATGAACTCGACGCGAGCGAGTGTGCATTTATAAGCAAGCCCCTGTGCTTATTTGCATGTCAGTTTGTGAGGGGGGGGGGGCTCTCGTGGGCCTTCCACCCCTCCGTCTGCACCGGGTATTAGGGAAAGGTCGCAAATGAACTGAGCGTGGAAGGGGTTGGGCAACTGTTCCCTAATCTGATAATCATTAAAACGTCAAGGCGACTGTGAGAGATAATCGTTCGTAATTGCACGCTCGGTGGAGTCGCAAGCTGTTACAGCATCATCCCTGCTGCCCCATGCCAACTTCCATCCCACGTGTTAGAAAGGGGGGAGGGAGAAGAAAAGGGATTCCACTTATGCCCCAAAATTTTACTCTCCGTGTAGTGAATATCCATATTCTTTCTGAGCCTAGTGGACAGTATTCTCCATTCTGTTACTATTCTTGCCGTACTCGTGAACACAGACCGTGTTGATACTTTCTGGTCAGAGTTTTAAAGTTCATAGCAAAGATGTTTTGAAGTTAAAGATGATTCCACTTATGCACCAAAATTTTATTCTCCCTTTAGTGAATATTCATATTCTTTCTGAACCTAGTGGAAAATAATCTTTATTCTATGACTATTCTTGCCGTACCTGTGAACAAAGACCATGTTGATACTTTCTGGTCAGTTCGTAGCAAAAAATGAATGTTGGAATGATATTGATTTATTTAAAATGATAAATGTAGAATTTTCAAGCGGATAAATTAGCCTTAACCATAAAAGGTATATGAAGACTGACAGATGCTTATTTTATATACAGGATGTTTATAATTTAAAGTTCAAATTTAAACTGGTCATAAAAAGTAAAACTACAGGACCAAATGTATCAAACTTGGTAACAGTTTAAAGGAGGTCATGGAAATTTCTTTCTGTCAAAAACAAAAAAGTTCAAAAACTCCCCACCGGGAGAGGGGAATGGCACTGTATGTAACATCGCCAAACAAACTAAGACAAGAAGTATAAATGTGTTTAATCGTTTCTGAAACGTGTTACAAATCGTGTTCAATGTATCTCAAAAGCACTGTTTATTGTGATATCTAAATAATTTGGCAAAACTGAAAGAAGCTATATCCCGACATTTGCTTAATATTCTTCCAGATATGATAAGATTTTCAGTTGAGAATGCAGTAATTCGATTTAATTTGCTTTCAGAAAATGGTGATGGCCACATTGAAATACTTGGTAACACGTTAACGGTTAAACACATTTTATGTCCTATTTTATTTAAAAATATTGCATACAACGTCATTTCCTCCTCTGGAGGGGAGTTTTTGCACTTTTTGTTTTTGGCAGAAAAGAAGTTTTCATGACTTTTTTAAACTGTCATCAAGGATAGGATAATTGAGTTTATTGGCACAAGAGCCAAATTTGGTTATGCTGCGCCAAACATACAGTTAGAATGGAAAAACCAAGTCTGTAGGAAAAACTCTGCAAAATTAGAAGCTGGTTAAAAAATTCCTAGGCAGTGTCTCTTAAAATTTAACGATATTTAAAAGTATGGAAACAATATGAAGCATTAAATAAAATGATACAAACCAATTGGTTTTAAAAATTTAAAAAGATTTTTGTGGGGTCCTTCTCCCACAAGCATTTGAAAGTCCACAGTTGAAACACTAAAAAATCGCAAACGATGCTGAGTAAAACCAAAGGATTCAATTAAAATGTGAAAAACCATTAAAATCGTTTGACATCTGGAACATAGAGGAGCTCGATCTCTTAATTGAAGATATCTGTGCGTTAAGCGAGTGTGACGGAGTCTATTCTATTCTGTCACCAAGTTTGATAACAATTGGTCCGGTAGTTTTACTTTCATGACCATTTCAAACTTTAATTATAAACACCCTGTATTTTCGACCATAATGAGTATTTTCCGATTTTTAAATCGGAAAATAAATTTTGTAAACGGCTTTTCACTCTTGTCTTAAATTGCTGGATTTATCGGGCTTTGTGCCACGGCGTATAAATGGATGAAAAATGCTATTTTTATCATTTTGGATTTCCACATCAAGTTAATCAAAATTTAATGTGGTTAATTGATTCTCTAGAAGTGACGCCGCCACTTGAAGAAGAATTAGAAATAAAAATTGATTTCAAGGTGCTAGTCGCCTTTAGCAACTGACTGGAGATATTTGTTACATTTAGTTTTAGTTTGTTACATTTAGTTTAGTTAATAGTGTAGATATAATTACATATCAGTCCATTGATAATTATATATATCCAGGGATGCGGTAGCCTGATTGGTAGAGCGTCAATCTCGTAACCGAAAGGTAACGAGTTCTGTCCTAAGACCGCCGTGTTGGCTCATGGCAGTTGGGGTACGTTCAATAGGTCGCGACTGCAATGTCTCCCAAGTTTCCATAAAAATGATACCTTTGGGGGCACTGAATCAGGGATGAGTCGGTCTCTGATTTGGATCTCGATTCTAACTTGCGGACGGATGAGTGAATACGACCGCCCCCTAAAAAGTGTCATGTCGTGTGTGTTCGAACAAAGTCGTCGTTTCACCAGAATGATGCTCGTTCACAACGAAAGGCGCACACCTCTTCCTTCATTCGAAAGAGCTACGCTCATTCCATGACCAAGTGGCATCAGACCCACCCACCACCACCACATATCAATGATTTCTTGAAATTGTCAAGCATTAAAGCTGTTTTATTTTAACTGTGTTTCGTATATTCTAATGTTGTTATGGAAATGTTTTACATACATTTCTAATGGAGATCAATAAATGAATCATAGTGCTATTAAAATGTAAATTTGTGTCGGTTTATCTATATTTTGTACGCACATTTTCATTCATCTTGCAAACTGCACATATGTTAAACAGATGTCTTCTTTTATCTGTTTCCAACATTGAAAGAAATTCATGCTATTAAATATTTGATGAGACAAGGAAAATAGTTTAAATTTCAGCACAACAATGCAATCTATTGCAGAAAATTAGAAAAAATAATATTTTTAAAAACCCTGCCAAAATTTAAGAAAACTTTACTTGACTTTTAAATTGGTGCAATTAAAAAGACAATTTTGTTTATCTTACAATGATATAAAATTTATTTTCGCACAATACTATCTTTAGAAGTTATCGCTGAAAAACAAAATTTAACTTAATTTTTAATTAATTAAAATTTCAAATAAATCACTCTGAGGTGCAGATATTCACCTTCTAAGATATATACCACACATGTAAAGCAAAACGGTCTTGCATGCACAAGCATGCACGCGCGTGCGCATACAGATAATCACATGCAGACGCTCACGCACACGCACATGCGAACACACATACAAACATAAATTCATTTTTATTGGTAGAGACAATGAATTATCATTTACAGACTAAAAAGAGGAAAATAATCAATTTTCTAAATTTTTTAGTACATTTTTGTTATTGAAAAAGCCTTCATTAAATATATCTGGAAAATGGCAAAACAATTATCATTGCTATTACTTAGCCAAACTGTTAATTACAACAAGTTAATAAAATTTAATGTAATTACTTAGCCAAATTGTTTTAAACTGCAATGGAAACAAACTATTTTTAAAAATGTATTGAATCAAAAAGTTCAATTCCAAATTAAAAACCAAACATTTTATCCTTAGTTAAAATTCAGAAAAAATCTCATCATAATTTTAACCTTTTCGGAATGAATGAACTAAAACATGAAGTTGAAAAATTTAAGTAAAAAAAATATAATTTTCTTATTATCTTTAAGCCTTCCTTCGCACTTTTCTTTCTTTGAAATCTCTAGATGTTTCTTTACTGTCGCTTGACCATTACTTTAAAAAAGACGATACAAGGTTAACACGTGTATTGCTTAGGTATTCAAACGATTGCTATACGAGAGAGGAATTTTCGTTTTTGTTAAAGCTTAATCTAACTGGAAAGTTATTCAGTAGTGCTGCTACAAATAGTGCGTCTAAAAGCAGAATTAACAAATAATAATCTTTGAAACTCATTTGTTGTTACATTGATGCTAATTACATCTTTGTTTTCCCCTTTTTTATCAATATTTCCACATGAAGAGCAGTATAAAACTTTCCTGTAAGTAATGTAAATTTTCATTAAATATTTCAAACAATACTGGTAAAACAAACCTCAAATCTCATGTGTCAGGTGACTCTCAATCAGAAAGTGAATAAGATACCATCTTTACATCGATAGTTTTTACATATAAAATATCCCTGAATTATTAATATTTTAAATAAAAATATTTCCTGTTTTTTGCGACTAAAATTGACTGCGTTATGGAAATTCACATTTTATAAAAACCTCCGATTTTTGGCCACTCCTTCAACCGATTTGAATGAAAGAAGCATAACAATGCTTGGAATTTTCTCTTGGAGTGTTTGGTTGGTTTATTGAAATTGTTTATTATAATAAGATTATGCCTGGTTCCCTTTTGGCTAATTATAAGACTGCCAGTGGGCAGCGCATGTGCAGATGGGGACAGATTTACGTTTG
Organism: Argiope trifasciata; assembly: GCA_026543055.1. NCBI lineage: Eukaryota > Metazoa > Arthropoda > Arachnida > Araneae > Araneidae > Argiope > Argiope trifasciata. Next base: position 795,226 of record JAPMOQ010031752.1, read on the forward strand.
ACAGAAGTTCATAAGGTAGATTCAGGTATTCCATGCTTGGTCATAAATTGCAGTTTTTGCAGTCCTTGATTTTTTTTTCTGCGTATCGTATTAAAATGATGGATATGTGCACAAAGAAAGATGATAAAAATATCAACATATTAAATATGGAAAACTATATAGATAAGAAATGTCAAATAACATGGTAACACACCTCATCAGAAAGAACAAAGAGAAAAAATGTCGGAATCAATATATGATGAGTGATCCATTTTTTCACGCCAAAAAAATCGTCAAATTCTACAAATGAATGTGCGGTAAGAAAGAATGCTATACAGCTGCAAATATTTGCCATTGACAGAACAGCATTCTGAAGATTTTCTACGCATTCTCACACTTATGTCTATAGCGTTAAACCTCGTGTCGAACTTTGGTCATGTCTTCCAAATAGAAAAGCGGACACAATCTTAGCCCGTTTGCGCATAGGTCATACTAGATTCACCCATCGCCATCTACTTTTTGGAAAAGAGGCACCAATTTGCACTCATTGCAATTGCATCATGACTGTTTACCATATTCTCACTGAGTGTACGAACTTTAGTAATCAACGATTCTACCATTTTAACAACTTCCATTTTTCTGATTTGCTTGATGAAACATCACACGCTAATCTTTTTGCTTTTTTGAAATCAATAGGTTTTTATCTCTATATTTAAATATTCTTCATGTTTTTAAAATGTTTTTACATTGCATTTTAGAGCTGAAATTATATATTTTAATCCTGAAACAAATACAGTTTGGTGCAGTATAGTCAACACCATGGCTCTTGTGCCAATGAAATCCAAAAACTCCAAACTTACACTTACGTCTGACTGTCTTAAAACTAAAGAGTGTAAACCCGGCATAATAATATCCAAAACTTGAAAAGTAGATCAGATTTGGGCACAGAGGATTGAATAATAAATTGAATATAATCCATAGGGTCGAAATACTTTCATAATTTTTTTTAGAAATATATTAATTGATTCAAATAAAATAAAATATTATTATTTATGCTAGTTAGAGCTCTTTAAAACTGAAATTATGCACTTATCTCAAGTAATTTAGAAATTAATCATTGGGCCGCTGTTGGATTTGGATTTGGATTTGAATTTCTAGCGCAAGATCCTGATATAGAATATGCTGTGCTGAAACAGCGAGAAACAGTGGTTGCAGTGGACGTATACATAAAATCCTTCAAAGAAATGATAAGTAGAAAAAATGAAAGAAGAAAAAAACCCATGAAAAAAAACCATGAAAAAAAAAATATGACGAGAGTAGCTTGAAAGATGGGATGAACGGTAGATATCTGGGTTTTTTTTTGTTTTTGTTTGAGCGCATTTGTTAATTTTATCATAGAAGCTCGCACCGGCATTTTCACAGCACACCGTAGCACAGCACCGGGCTTCTAAAGCATTCTTGTTTTTTTTTAAAAAAATTTATTATTATATAAAAATTATTATATTTAATTATGTTTAAAATAATAATTATAATAAAATTATTATTATTATTTAAAAGTTTTATGAATAAACTTGATTAAATTTTAAGTTTTCCATGAATTGAACACTTTGCCATAATTTTCACGCTCTAATAATTGATTACTTGCTGTTTAGATTTGATAATCAATATTTTAGCATTTAAAATTTTGTTCCTTTTGAATGCATTTTTCTGGAGTGAAGCCTGGTGTTGTGGAAGCCACTTGCAACCGGAGCTGTTAATATTTTCCTCTTTTTTTGGACTGAATATTTAAATTCACCTTTTTTTTGTTAATATGACTGATTTGAAAACTAAACCTAAATTATCTTCCGAAACTTCACCTGCATTGGAAGTTAAAGGTAATTCTCCTAGATAAGTTTGCAGAATAGCTTTCAGGGCACCCCTCCCTTCTGGAAGACGGACGTACACCATTGGTTTTGGGTACGAAACCAATTTGGTTGGATTTGGTTTGATTTGCGAATCCAGTCTGGTTTCAAGGTATCCGACTTCAGAATAAATAATAGAAATAAATTTAAGGAATAAAACATTATTCTGTAAATTTAAATTAAATAAAACTGTATTAAATTCTGTAAATTAAATAAAACATAATTCAAACAAACAAACATTTACAGCTGCAGATGAATGCTTCTGAGAAAAAGCAATTCAATGCAATTAAGAGAATGAAAATCTGCATACACATGCAAACTATCAGTGGATCTAATATAAGACGTGTTTTAAAATTAAAAGAATTGCTGTGGAATCCAAAACTAAAAAAAAGTCAAGAATTCAGTAGAATTGATATTTAAATTTGATTTCACGCACTGAAAGGATTATTTATATTACTGGATGTGTAAGCACAAAAATACATTACTTGAAATAACATCAAGATTTTCAAGTTTAAATGTCATGTTTATCTCTTAGTTAATTAGGAAACTTCAGATGCAGCTATGTGTTTCCAGCGATTTCGATCTCAATAAAGGGATTTTTGAATAACAGCGATGATAAAGTAAAAAAAAAAATGATCAACCATATATTAAATCTCTTGAGATATTAAAGTCAAGCATTGGCTACCAGTTAGTTCACTGGAATTAATAATTGCAAAAAATTTGAATTTTTTTGTGGATTTTTTGATCTAGTAAGCTTTAACTTGACTAGTAAGAAAAGGGAAAAATGTTTTTAAAGTGTTCTCATTTTAAAAAACTGTTATTATTACCAGCAATAGAATTGCATATAGATTTGTCTTCTTTTCATTTAAAGGGACAGGTGACTTTGAAACAAGCAAAAATGTTCATAAAATGAAATTTAAATGAATTTTTTTTAAAAATTTTTGATTCTTCATCAAAATGTGTGTTTAGATTCAACTAAAATAGTGTTATAAGATATATTGCTCAATACATCTTATAACGATTGAATATATCTAACACAATAATATACTAACACGATTTGAATACAGCAAACACGATAATATATTATCACAATTTGAATATATCTAACACAATAATTGTTGGGAATAAGTCAAAATTCTCCTATTTATATCGGCAGCATCCACAATCTGGTTCAAATTTTTTTTCAAATCCAGCTAATTCGATGCACAAGAGTAGAAATCTAAAACGATATGCTAATAAGACGACTCTTATTTGCGTATCATTGAAGAAGAGGAATTTTTGTTTATCGCCTTACATATAAATAAGAAGTCAAATGTAGATAAAAAAAAAGATCGGCTAAACTTTTAAGAGATTGTTTGTCGTTGTATGTAATTCAAGTAGATGCGTCATTCGATAAGTATGTTTTTATTTTTCGTTCTAGTGACGAGATGTAACCACGTTTAAATAAATTTCAAGTTAATCTCTAATCTTCATTGTGTGGATCTCTTTCTTAATAGATAAATGCAATTTACTAATTAGGCCAAATTTATCTCAAGATTGAATATATCAAATACAATAATATACTAACACAATTTGAATATATCAAAGGCCTATAAAAGAAAAGCGCATTTTAATTAGTTTCCTCAAAATGATATTGCAATTAGATTTAAATATCCTTGAAACGTCCCAGATGTCTTAATTTTTGGAGAAATTAATTAGAATTGATGATAAAGATTTTGGTTGAATATTAAAAGAAAACAGGGTATGAATTTTTTTTTATTTAGAATTATTTAAGATAGTTAAAAATCAATTTTAGTTCCGAAAAGCATAAAATTTTGTGAAAATTCATTAGGATAAAAATATAATAACATAATGCATAAAAAACATTTATAAGAAAATAGCATTTAATTAGAATTTCAGAATCGTACACAGTTTTATTCCACATAAATTTAAATTGAGCAATAAGGAAAAAATAATAGAAATTAAAATTTGAGTCTCCTGGAATATTTTGCTTTTTTTATTTAGAATTTTCTAGATAGTTTAAAATCAATTTTGTTCCAAAACACATAAAATTTTATGAAAATTCCCTAAGTGTGTGAATAATATTTATAAAAAAATTAGCATTTAATTGGATTTACAGAATCATACACAGTTTTATCCCAAAGGAATTTATATTGGGTAATAAGAAAAAAATAATTCAAATTAAAAATTGAATCAACTGGAATACTTTGAAATTGTAAAAAAATTGTACCATTAAAAATATTTTGTTTAAAAAGTTTTTTTTTTTAAAAAAGAAATGTGATTCATTTATATTTTAATACATATGCATAAAATTTTTTTTTACTCTGAATGAATCATTTGCAAAAATGTCTATTAGAGTGCACTATCCCCTTAAAAATTGTTTTCTTTTAGTAGTAAACTGAATTTTGTATGAACCAAAGAAATATCTATTGAATAATTTCTTGGAGATATATAAATTAAAATAATATTCCATTCCACACATAAGACTTCAGTAATCAAAGATTCTATTTTCTGCACTCATATTTTTAAAAAACTAGTTTGGCTTCTTCAAAGACCTTTTTGGAATGACTGAAATTTAATTACTTCCGTTTAATCTCTAATTAAAGTTCAAATTTTAGGGAAATGTCTAAAATGATTGAAAATTAGGGAAATGTCTAATGTAGTGCAAGGCTTCTAAAATAATATGTTACATGGGCGTCTATTTAAATTTTAAACTTAAATGTTATGTTATTATCCATTAATACTAAGTTACGTAATTCAAACAATTCCTTTAATAGGAATAGGATAATGTACAGGGTGGGTGATTATAATTAAACTTCCTCGATAAACAGCATTCTACAATGTAAATGAATGAATGGATTACAACGAAATTTGATAATAGATTATACACGAGATGCGATCATGGAATATCAAGTAACAAATTTTAGTTCCAAAATGTCAATTATTGGGCATCTTTCCCTTAAAAACATTAAATTCAACGCAATAAACAGACAAAACGGAATACAGAAAGAATATTAACATTCCAGAATAAGAGTAATAAAAGGTAAAACTGGGAATCAAAAGTCCCTTAAAAGTGCAGTTCTCAAGAAGGAAAATAAAACCGCAGGACCCAGACGGACGCTACAGATTTCTGACACTACAGTGATTGTTCATTTGTTGATACATGTCACACAGATGTTCTCAATGTCATTTATCAATCTCTTCAGTTAGTATTCTCATTTCCCTGTCTGTTTTACCTATAGTCAGTATTTGTTCAAGTATTATTGTTCCCTCCATCTAGTTATTATCTCATCAAAAAATCGAATACAGTCGTGTAGGATTGGACACCAGTGGGATTTTCGCTGGAAATACCCATATGGTTTGTCGGTTCCTTTCTTTCTGTATTGTTTTTATCTCTTTCTTCAATTTTTTCTTCTTAAATTTCATATTGTGCCCTTCTAACCTGTTAGTGTTATAGGCACGATGGAGTTATGTTAGTTATAGGAGGAAAAATGGCCGGATTTGCATGCTAGCGAAGTAGAACTTTTAAGCAAAAAAAGGTTAGGGTAGGAAACATTTGTAGATGTTGTCATGTTTTATATCTGGGCGATTTCTGATTATGGGACAACCTAAAAAGTCTGATGTATCGTAGAGGTCGAATGACTTAAAGTACTCCGTATCACTTCATATGCGAAGCACCACAACTGATCAGTTACGATCTGCTGTTGAACACACACTTCCCGGACGTGAAATTTTGCAGGTGAATGTGGGTGGTCACATGGGACACCCTTCCCTACATCATTCTGAAGACGATTGACAACTGTTCCTCTTGCGCAATTTCGTCCTGATCTGTTCTTGTTTCTACAAACTGAACTGTCTTTTCCCTCTTAAACATAGTTTTATTATTTTTTTCTTACCTTTACTTCACGTGGTTAGACAAAATGATTAGTAACTAATTGATAATTGATAATAATGATTCTGTACTCCATTTTGATCCTTTATTGTGTTAAATTTAAGGTATCCGACTACGTTCGAAAGAAAAATTGGATCCTTTAAAAACTATTTTAAACTATGGTTTATAGATGTATTATCAATCATAATACAAGGTACTATGAATTCAACAAAATTATTTCAAAATATAATATTTTTTGAGAGATAGGAAAATGTGTAGTAAATTTTAATGAAATTTAACCAAAACGGTTCACACTCTACACAAAATGGTAATGCAGCCATCCTATTTTTCTTTATACACAAGTTATAGTATATGATGATAAATGAAATGATCTAAAATCTAAAAAAAATCTTGTTATGCAAAGAAGTTGTGGGTGAAAATATACGTATATATGCATTTTTTTCACTTAATTTTTCTAAAAACACCTATAAATAAATACGTATTTCAACAACAATAAAACTTTTGGTTCATTTCATTGTCCATAGTATTTAAAACACACGCTGAAATGTTTATGTAAATAACTCTATCAGTTTTTGAGATATCATGTCAACGGTGGAAAATTTTTATGAAAATTAAAGTTTTGAAAAATTTAATTTATACACAAATTTTAGCTGAAAAACATGTTTTGCTTAAAATTCACCTATATAATAGATCTAGCCTTCCTTTCCCTAGAAAAGATAAAGTCTTTGGGAAAGTATGAATGAAAAGAAATTACAATAAAAATATCACCAATGTGGTTGATAACCAGTGTTTTTAACGTAATCGGATACCATAATGCTTTCCTGGCGAAGGCGCCCTCTGCTGGAAATATTGGAATTAATTTTTTCATTCCGTGAGCGCATCTTGTGTATAATGTATAAACTAAATTTCGTTGCAATCCGTTCATCCGTTTGCGTTGTAGGATGTTGCTTATAGAGAACACTTAAGGTATCCGACTACGTTAAAAATAGTGGTTATAGACCACATTGGCAATTTTATTATTATAATTTCTTGTAGCTCAGATTTTCCTCTTTCCAGAACAGTTCATCTTTTCGAGGAAAGCTTGACCTATCATCTAGAAGAACTTTAAAGAAGTCATATTTTTCAGCTAACATTTGTCTTTAACTTCAATTTTCTCAACACTTTTATTTTTATAAAAATTCTTCACCGTTATCATGATACCTCAAAAATTAATAAAGGTATTTACACAAACATTTTAGCGTGTGTTTTAAGGACTACCGGAAATAAAATGAACCAAAAGTTTTATTGTCGGTGAAATACTTTTTTATTTATAAGTATTTTTAGAAAAATTGAGAAGTGAATTTAGGGGAAAAATTGCATGTATATTTTTACTTACAACTTCTTCGTAACTCAAAAACTTTCTTAGATGTTGGTTCATTTCATTCATCGTTATATTCTATAACTTGTGTACAAAGAAAAATAGGATTGCTGCATTACCATTTTGTGTAGTGTTAACCGTTTTTGTTTAAATTTCATTAAAATTTACTACCAATTTTCCTATTTCTCATAATATATTATATTTTTAGATAGTGTTCTGTATTTATAATGTTTGTAATTGGTAATTAATACATACTGAAAAAAATAAATATGTTTTTAAAAAATTAATTTTTTCAAATTTTTTCCTTTGAATGTAGTAGAATACCTTAATTATAATTCCCCTGTACTACACAAACAACTGAAGAGAACTGAATTACCATTTTCGAAATCTATTGAAATTAAAACGTGTGTGACATATTCCTTATTCTAATAATTTTTTCAAAATTCTAATGGGTAATTTTGTAATAAAAAGCTATTACTTTTGGATAAATTTAACCGAACACCTGAATATTTAATTGCTTTTTTTCTTAATTAAAAACAGAGAAAAATAAAAATAATAAAGTACGAAAGATAATTCTTCAAATTTTTTGGATGCAAAAATTAACTTTATTCATACATAACTGATATTTTTTAAATCCAATTATATTTCTAAGGTTTAAGATGGAATGTTTTGCATTGATTCACGAGAGAATATTCTAGAAAGGTAATGGTATCTCGAAAAAAAAAATACATGCAATATTTGCATTAGTAGGAGAATATTCTGGTGCATGCTTGCGACCTGTCTGTATAATTTGCATTGAAATGAATGCAAAATGTGCTAGTTGTGTTGTTTTATTCATTTCTTGAATATTCTTTTAGAATATATTAATTCAAGTGGTGTATCGGCTTGCTTTGAGTTGAGCTGTAAGTAGAAGGGATGGCGTAGAATTTTCTTTCTCATATGTTGCTCTAGCATGTCTAGACTGAAACTTAAATTCTTGATGTACTGGTTATTATTATGCTTTCTTAAGA
>JAPMOQ010031752.1:803374-894853 GCA_026543055.1 Argiope trifasciata
AAAAAAAAACCCACGAATGCTCCCAAACTGATAAAAAGGTCAGTTGGAACCCAGAACTTTCATGTTCTTCGGTACTTAAATTCATGACATGTTTCAGTCCTTTCAGCAGATTTTCTAGCACTTCTATCAAGAATGTGTGAAAAGGGACATTATTCAATGCAAGGGCAGGAACAGGATGTGATGTGCAATGAATTCTAGTTTCTAAGATATTCGCAGAGATGGTTCATTGAAAAAAGGAAACTCCGTCGTTAAGCCCATTTATACATGCTTAGCATTTAGCATCCACTCAAAAATATGCATCTTTCTTTTGAAGAATGGAATAATAAAGAGATGAGAGTCATTGATAACGAAAAAGAACAAAATGAAACAAATTTCTTACCATGAATATTTATTCTGTTCTGATTTAATTATTAAAACTTCCACAGGTTGTTTGTTTAACCACCTACCATACCTATTTTTGGAATTCTATTATTAGAATCTAAACGAGCTTACAGACTGAAAATTGCCTTTTAAATGATTTCATATCATATGTTATTCAAATATGTCACACTCTGTTATCTTTGTTCCACTATCGTAATCTTAAGAGTTTCTATAAATGGAAGTCAAACTGATTGTTAAATAGAAAGCAGCTTTTAAATGTTGTTAAATGATACACCCCCCCCCTTTAGAATTCTAAAATTAGAATTCTAAAATATCTATGAATTCTAAAATTAGAACGTAAAACTGGTATTTGCTTCTTTTTTAAATCTCGTTTTTAGTTAAAAGTGGTAAAAATAGATCACGTTATCTCTTAATTTCCATTTAAGTCTTCTAATTAAGCATTAAATTACTTCTTTTGCCTTGGACCGTCAGGTTGAAATGCGACTTTAAAGAAAAAAAAATTAGTTCATAATGTTTAAGAAAATGGCAGGAAATACACCATCGAGATTCCAATCTTGATTTTTATAAGTAATGGCATTATAATTTTAACAGCAAACTGGTTTTACTTGTCATTTAAATGTAAAATACTTGTTCGCTAGAAATGATCTTCACTGGCATTACACAGTTAAAATATGCTTTTAAATTAGATGGTAATTTGGATCGTACTTGGTATAATATATACTATATGTAAAAAGATGAGGCAACATGATGGAACCGTAAAGATGATGCAAATATCTTTGAGTCAAGACGTGTTGAAATCTTCTTAGCGTGCCCCTTAACTTTGTCGTCAAGGTACAAACTAAAGATTTTGCTTTTTGACGTTGGCGATATTGTTGGCGAAAAAGGATCTATTCAAGTAGATTTCGATCTTCGCAATATCACCATGACTCTGTATCTATAAAAAGAGCACAATTTCCAATTTTTTTGGCAAGTTATTCAAAATTAAACAGACTTCTTAAGCAGTTAGTTTAAAAAATTCAGTACTTTAATGAAGAAAATTTGTAAATTTTAAACCAAATTTCCAAGTATAAATTTAATTTCTAGACTTTATGATTTAGTAATTTTATATAATTGTAATTTTTTAATTTTAAATTTTTCGTTATAATTTTAATAACACAAATATTTAAAAAAATTAACTATGATTTTGGATAACCTTCATGTCAGTGTTTACTTGTATTCATAAACTGCGGTTGTTCTATAAAAGTTTTTTTCCTCCTATAATTTTTACATTAAAAACTGAAAAAATATTATAACCTTGAAAAATTAGTCACGGAAAGGTTTATGGAAACTATTAATTTAAAAATACAAAATAAAAGAAATAATAAAAACTAGAACATGAGTAAAACTGCTTAGAAATAGTGCCTCATGTTAAATTCTAAAATTACAAACGAAGAAAATAAAAATACCTTTATTTTAAACTGACCAAATTTTTTAAAATATCACTAAAATCACTAAAAATTATCATTTTTTTCTTTTTAATTAAAATTCATTATGAAATTTTGAGATTAATTTTTCTCAAATTCAGTAATGGACGGCGCCACAAACTGTGAAGGAAAATTTTGTGAGAAACCACCGAGTAACATACAGTTGAATTTTGAGAAATGTTAGCATATTTTTTTCTCTAAAAGCTCATAATATATAATAATTTTTTATCGTTTAGTAGCATCTTTAAGAATATAAAAGTATAGTGCAGTTATAATTAAAGTTACCCTATTCAGACTTCTCCAGAATCCGTTCTAATTTTCGGATTTTGGGGAAATTTTGTATATACGTTATATGGGCCATATATACACCGAGGAGTAAGAGTTTCAAAGAAAAACGACCCGTGGATAAAATCAGTATAAATCCCCATCATACAGTCACTTAATCACAAGGTAGTAGTTATTGGGACAGGACATTAGGAGGTAAAGTACCTAATATGTAGCAATTTTGGTTGTTCACAGCTCCATTTAAAGAAAAGTGTGCCTCATTTAACCATAGAATTTGCCAATGTCAAGGGTCATCAACTTCCATTCTCCCCAGAAAATCGACAAAAAGATTCATAGCGTGTTTGGAGATCTTGAATTTGTAGAAATTGCAAAATGTGAATCTTATATAAATATCATTTTAAAATGGTTAGCAGAATTTTTTGTACTGCAGACCACAGAATCACCAAGTCACGTGGCCCTGATCAAGCACTTTGCCGATGAATAACTGGAACTGGAGGTTCTTTCAGCCAAATCAATGGCGACTTTTCAGACAGTTTCGTTCGCAACCCTCTTCCAGGCAGCACATCCAAGTCTCCAGTCTCTTCGAATTTCATAATCATCATTTCCAAACTATTCTGGTGGCGGTGGGTTTAATGCCACTTGGTCACACCAAGCACGAATGAGCGGAGCTCTTTCGAATGAAGGCAGAGTTGTGCGTCTTTCGTTGTGAGCGAGCACCGTTGAGGTGAAAGGTGAGGTCCAACACACACGACATATCCCTTTTGATGAGGTGGTCGAACTCATTCATCCACCCGCCAGTCAGAATTGAGATCCCAATTAGAGACCGACTCATCCCTGATTCAGTACCCTCAGAGGTATGGGAACTTGGAGGACTTTACAGTCATGACCTGTTTAACGTGCCCCAACTGCCATTAGCAACACGGCGGTCTTTGGACGAGGACAGAACCCGTGACCTTTCGGTTACGAGACTGACGCTCTGCCAACCAGGTTACCGCGGCCTAAACTATTCTTTGACGTGGGACCTTTTCGCAATTCCTGTAAAAGACAATTTTTTTGCAGTGCAGCTAAAGCTAATTATGCCGTTTTGATGAATCAGTTTTACCCGTAAAGATCCATCTTTCTTCTGTAAATGCATGAATGACAATGATAATAACACGCAAAAGGATTTTTAGACTCTGATTGGTAGTCTATTCACATGCTTAACATCTTCTTTTCTTGCATACAGCCGACCACACCCATCACCACTGAACGTAGCAGTATCGACAGAATTTGTTGCGGTCGACTGTCACATGCTTAACTAATTGGCAGAAGGAATTTTTTTAAAGGGACATTTGAAGGTCAACATTTGAACTATTTCTTTATTGCAGAAATCTTTCCCTTATGGTCCATATTATGTATATACCAAATTTCATCGAAAGTCGATAGGCAGAACGGGTTCTAGAAGCTCTGAATAAGATCACTTTAATTATAACCACTCTATAATCAGAATTCCAAACTTCTAACACATTAGGCAATGAACGGAAAAAATGCATGACACAATTACATCTTAACAAGAATGAAGCAAGCAAAGTTCAAGTAGTTCTAGGAACGTTTAAAAACGGAATAATTCAAATATATTTACACAAATTCTCAAGAAAAAAGGCAGAAAGAAGTCATTATAAACACCAAAGATCAACATTTAGATATTTGGAGAAAAGTTTGAAGTGGATGAATCAAATTCTACCCTATAAAAAACAAATTTTGATTGATATATAATTAAAGGTGTCCGACTACGTTAAAAACACTGGTTATCGAACACACTGGCAAATTGTTTTTTTATTGTTGTTTTTTGTAGTTCAGACTTTCCTCTTTCCAAAACTGTTTATCTTTTCTGGGAGAAGGAAGGCCCGAACTATCATCCAAGGGTCACATGTTTTTTCAGCAAAAATTTGTCTTTCATTTCCGTTTTCTCAAAACTTTAATTTCCATAAAAATTCTCCACCGTTAACACGATGTCTCAAAAATTATTAGAGGTATTTTCATAAAAATTTCAGTTTGTGTCTTAAATAATATGGGAAATGAAATGAACCAAACGTTTTAGTGTTGGTGAAATACTTTTTCATTTATAGGCGTTTTTAGAAAAATTAAGTTGTGAATTTATAGAAAAAATGCATATATCCGTATACTTTTACCCATAACTTCTTTGCATCTCAAAATCTTTCTTAGATTTTGGTTCATTTCATTCATCATAATATTCTATAACTTGTATACAAAGAGAAATAAGATTGCTGCATTACCATTTTTGTGTAGAGGGTTAACCATTTTGGTTCAATTTCATTAAAATTGACTACAAATCTTTCTATTTCTTCAAATATATTTATTCAAATAATTTTGTTGTATTTATAGTATTTTGTATTATAATGTACAATACATTTAAAAACAATAGTTTTAAATAGTTTTTAAAAAAATCCAATTTTTTTCAAAAATAGTCCTTTGACCGTAGCCGGATACCGAAATTTGAATTTTTTTTTTCTGTAATATATATTAAAATTAGTGGGATATTGCTCATCGAACAATTTTGCTTCCTTTTTTTAGTTGTCTATGTTCTTTCTTTTCTTTTTTAAAAAAAATTAGTCCGGCTTAGAAATAATTGAAATCTATTCTGATCTTTACTGCTAATAAAAGAGAATGGGTATGTTAATTGCTCACTTTCTATAGGTCACTCTATATAGTTCTATAGGTCTATATTTTACAGTTATCAGATTTCGAACCTTAAAGAGTGAGAATATTTAAAATTGGTGAATTTTAAAAAAACCATTACAGACACCTTTAATTAGGAGATCGAGTTGCTCTATGCTCCAGATATCAAACAATTTTAATGGTTTTTCACATTTTAATTGAATGCCCTGGTTTTACTAAGCATCGTTTGCGATTTTTTTAGTGTTTCAACTGTGGACTTGCAAATGCTTGTGGAAGAACGTCCCCAGAAAAATCTTTTTAAATTTTTAAAGGCAATTGGCTTGTATCATCTTATTTAATGCTTCATATTGTTACCATACTTTTAAATATCGTTAAATTTTAAGAGACATTGCCTAGGAATTTTTAAACCAGCTTCTAATTTTGCAGAGTTTTTCGTACAGACTTGGTTTTTCCATCCTAACCATATGTTTGGAGCAGAATAGCCAAATTTGGCTTTCATTGGCAGACATTGCCTAGGAATTTTGAAACCAGCTTCTAATTTTGCAGAGTTTTTCATACAGACTTGGTTTTTCCATCCTAACCGTATGTTTGGCGCAAAATAGCCAAATTTGGCTCTTGTGCTAGTAAACTCAACTATCGTATCCTAACCTTAAAAAAATCCAACTCAGTTAACTAAAAATTAAAGTAGATTGCAGTATTTAACCCATTTTACTCCAGATAATATTATATATTTTAGAAGTTTCTGCTATAACATATATTAAAAAACAGTGGGGTATTATATGATGGTGGCTGTAAGAACAATTCTACTTGTATCCATACTTTTAAGTTGGTGTTTTTTGTTAGTGCTACTCAGAAATAATTGAAAATAACTATCTATCCCGATCTTTACAAATAACAAAAGAGAATGGGTTCGTTTGATGATCGAATTTGAATGATCGTTTGATTTACAGCTATTAAATTTAGAATCTTAGAGATGAGAATGTGCAACTGGTGATTTAAAAAATCATTAACCAACTTTAGTTAGCTAAAAATTAAAGCATATTGCGGCACTCAATCCATTTGACTGCAGATAATATTATTGTACAAAATTGTTGTACCATTTTAAAACCCTCCACTAATAAAAATAATGGTTATGCCAATTTACGTGATAAGAACATTTCTGATATAATTTGTAGCAGCATTTTACTACTGCTGTAGTCATGCTGATTTTATTGTTTTTACGAATCTATGATTGTACGATTTGATTCTAATGCACCGAAAGGCAACAGAAAATAAGATTCTTTTTATTTCATACACACTTGTTCAAATACATAAAGAATAGAAAAAAGGTACGTACAATTAATCGATAGATAACTAAATAGAACGATATATATATATATATATATATATATATATTAAAACAATCAAAACCCATTTCTTGGTCAACAAAAATTAAAACGAAACCAACTAGGTAGAAATCGAAATTAAAACTCAATTCAGAATTACACGCTAAAAGTTAACAAAATGAAAGGTAAATGAATAAGAACCAATTAATGAAACAAATCCAAAATACTATAATCAAAGAATTATTTAAACGAAACAGAAACAGAACTAACCACGGAACCGAAACCAAAACCGGAATCGAAACTAAAAATCATTACTGATTCAAACAAGTTTAAGAATTAAAAAAGTTTTTAAATCAAACATTGTACTTGGAGAGCGCAAATGCAGCTACAACTAAAATACAAATGAATCTTAATTAATGAACAAAATAAGACAACCGAATCAAATCAATAACCAATAGCAAATGAATCCGGCCTGAAAACTTCGTCAAGGGCCACTTTCAAGCAAGGATTCCAAATAAGGGATTTTTTCTGTGAGGCATCGGTGGACAATGGTCAAAAGTATTGACACCTCGTGACCCGAAAATCCCCCGAAAATTAAGGCAAAAGAGACATACCAATTTAAACAGCAAAAGACAAGAACAAAGGAAAACATTAAAACAACTTCACCAAATGAAACAAAAATATATATAAAAAGTAAAACTACATAAGAAAAATCACAATTAATAACTCAAATTAAGAAAACAAAAGTTTACCAACCTAGCCGCCACAGGTACACCAACCTTTCTTCCTTTCTAATAATCATACTACAGTGTAACTAAAGATAAATGTGGTTTATTAGCGCCATCTATTTCACTAATATTTCATTATTTCTTTTTTTAATTAAAATATTGATATTGCAGTAGTTTTTCGGAAAATCATTTTTGTTTAAATTTTTAATAAAACTATTTGTTTCTTTTATAAAAGAAATTTTGTTATTACAAATTGTTTTAATTTTATTGAATTGTGAGAAAATTAAATTTTTGAAAATTTTAGAGTTAAGATTAGCGTGATAAGTACAGAGTTTAATTATATTAAATTTGAATTCGTCTCTTTTATCATAAATACCGACTATTGTTTTATCATTAGCAATTTCGATCCTCAAATCCAGATAAGTAGCTTCACGATTATCTCTATTTGTTTCTGTTAAAGTTAATTCTTTAGGATAGCAGTTAGTAACAATATTGGTATTATCTAAGTTAATCAAAATTAAATCATCAATAAATCTCCATCCGTTTATTAAGTAATTATTAATTATTTTTTTCTCGTAATAATGTAGGAAAATGTTGGCTAAAGCACTTGAGACAGCTGTACCCATTGGAATACCCTTAACTTGTTTATAAAATTCAATACCATTGAAGACATAATTTTCGGTTTTAAGAGTTTCGGTAAGAGTTTTTAATGACCCGAGTTGTGTGTAAGAGATTTAATCAAAAACTAACGGATCGAAATTCGCGGCATAAATGGTTAGTCTATCTGTCTATCTATACTTATAATAAAGTTCAATGTGTGTGCGTGTTGGCGATCAACAGGGAAGATCGTTCCACCCATAGCAATGAAATTTGGCATGTGTATATTTTGGACAACGAGAATATACCCCTCTGAGCCGTTTTTTCGAGTTTTTAATTAGAATTCAAATTAATTAAAAATAAATCAAAATTTTGGCATTTTTCCGCCATAATTTTCGGAATTATCATTGCACAATCAGGATTTTCCACCCTATTGAAGATTAAAATATTATCTTTTTAGTGATACTAATATTTTAATCAACAAATTTAATTACCATTTTTTAAAGAATTTTTAAAAAATTATTTAATTATATTTTTTAACAATAAATTAAAATTTAAGCCCATATTACGAGTGAAAGGAAAACATTCTTTTATCAATATATTGCCCTTAGATTGACAAAAACTCAAATTAAAAATAAATAAACTATTACTTAAAATTAAGCATATAAAAATGTAATTTTCAGCACGTGTCTACATGAAATGAAATATGTTTTCTTCTAAAAAGAAAATGTTAAGATTTTTTTGTCTTTTACAGTATTATTAATTAAATAAATAAGATTTATTTAAGACAAATTAAGTTTAATATATATCTTTTCAATTCAAGGCCCAAAGGCTAATTTATAAAACTTTGATAATAGGAATACATCTATAAAGAGGGTCTAAATGAAGAAAATAATTACTCAGTTTGTAACATGAGTCTGTATATGTTTTAATAAATGAAGAAAGTTTAGCACTTATCTAGATCCTCTGCCCGGTGTATCATTATTCAAGCACTAATATTTTAAATAAAAAGATGTAAATTTCAATCAACTATGTCAGTCTTTAAAACTGGCTGAACATTAGAATATCACTATTCAATAAAAAAGCGGAATCTGATCATTTTTTGTTGAATAATTCTTGAAATATTATATAAATTATGAGAATTATTCTGTAGCACACATAAAACTCAAATGCTGATGAACTCCGTTTTTAAGGTATCCGACTACATTTAAAACACTGGTTATCGACCCCATTGGCGACTTTTTTCTAATTATTATTATTATTTGTAGTTCAGACTTTCCTCTTTCCAAAACAGTTTATGTTTTCTAGGAAAAGGAAGGCCTGACTTATCATCCAGGGGCACATATTTTTCAGCTAACATGTGTCTTTAACTCCAATTTTTTCGAAACTTTAATTTTCATAAAAATTCTTCCTCGTTAACATGATATCTCAAAAACTAATAGAGGTATTTACACAAAATTTTCAGCGTGTTTTTAAAATAATATGAGCAATGAAATGAGCCAAAAGTTTTACTGTGGGTGAAATACTTTTTCATTTATAGGTGTGTTTGTAGAAGAATTAAGTAGTGAATTTTTTAAAAATTGCAAATATGCACATATTTTTATTCATAATTTTATTGCATCTCAAAATGTTTCTTAGCTTTTGTTTCCTTTCCTTCATCACTCTATTCTACAACTTGTGTGCAAAGAAAAATAAGATTGCTGCGTTACCATTTTGTGTAGAGTGCTGGTTGCATTTCATTAAAATTTGCTACACATTTTCCCACTTCTCGAAATGAATTCTATTTTCAACTAATTGTGTTTGTATTTATAGTGTTTATAATTGATCATAAATAATGTCTAAAAAAATCCAATTTTTCAAAATTTTGCCTTCGAACGTAGTCGGATTCCTTAATACTGATATTAAAAAAAGAAGAAAAATTTCAATAAATGTTTTTAAATTAATTGCAGCCTAATCATCTGCAGTTGACAGATAATTAATTCTAATTCCTTATAACTAACTCATTTCATCGACTTTAAGAATGTATTTAGAATGTAATGACATTTAGAATGCAAAAAAAGGTGCATAAAATTTAGACTTAATATTTTTATAATTATGTTTAAAGACCAAAAGGAAACAAAATATTATTATTAGCATCATTTAAATACTTTTGAAAGTATAACTAAAATCCGAATTTTTTGATGAATCTAAGTAATTTTTGTTAAAAAATTCTTTAAATATTACATAAACTCGTATAATTATTCAGTAGAACACATAATGATTCTCTTTTACTTTTATTGTTTTAAAAAAAGGTTTAGTTTCGGTAAAACAATTTTTTTTAATATTAATTTGCAGTTCAATCATTTCTACTTTAATTTAAAGTTGAAATTTTGCG
The DNA here is from genome assembly GCA_026543055.1 of Argiope trifasciata. NCBI lineage: Eukaryota > Metazoa > Arthropoda > Arachnida > Araneae > Araneidae > Argiope > Argiope trifasciata. The sequence continues at coordinate 813,207 of JAPMOQ010031752.1, forward strand.
AGAGCTGATCATAAAATAGAGACGTTTAGTGCATTACGGTCTTAAGACCTTTTTAAATGCATGAGTGATTTATTTGACTATCAAAATTTGAACCTTAAAAATATTTTGAGTAGCTATTCAAGAACAAGTTACATTCAATTGAAAATGACAAGTCACATAAAGTATTAATTGACAAAGACGTTACATAAAGTATTTAACTGACCACTTTAAAGAGTATTAAGATTGGAGAATCGGCTGGTCTCCAAAGGCGGCTAATTTACTAATAATAGTATATTTCATTTTTGCTTTTTCGAACTTAATGTATTTGATACTTATAAATAGATTTAAAAATAGTATTCCTCAAATTGAATTCTAAGTGATATAATCTTAGCGAAATAATTTTTATAAAATTGAATTAATATGCTAATTTATATGCAAGAGCTCTAAAATTACAAAAGTACTGTGTTGATAAATTCACAAAATTTCAGTTTAGTTTAGTTTAGTTAGATTAATGTCCCGTTTTAAAGCAACACAAGGGCTATTTTGGGACGGACCCCGTCCTTTTGAACCAAGAACAGATGACAAGGACGACACCTGAACTGGCACCCCCCTCTCCACACCAGCGGGAGGACGTTTGGTCTGACAGATTGAACGTGCAAGAGACCCCTTCACACGACGGTTCTTCGGTGGAATCGAGTCTCGAACCTGACACCCTCCGGTTCCGAAGCCGAAACCTTACACACAATTTCAGAACGTGAATAAATGAAAAAAAAAATAGTTTATAAAATGTCATTTTTAATAACATGAAACATACGAAGTCGTGTCGTTTTTACTTCCCGTATGTACGTATACAGAACGTATTTGAAAAATTCAAATACTTCGAAATAAATTTTGATGAATCTCTTTTTTTAGAGATCCGTAAATTCAATAAATAAATAAATAAAATTATAAAAAAAATTAAAAATGTCCATTTGTATGACTCAAAGACAACTGAAAAACGATTTTAAACTAAACTGTTGAAATTCGGTGTACTACATTTATATTAAATTTTTAGATTTATATCAATTTTTTGTAGAATCTTTTCAGAGAATGTCCGTCTGTACAGACTGGGAACATGTTAATTATAAAACTAAAAGAGGTAGATTTATAGAATTCTATACACATATTTAACATCTATAGTGTAGACACTTGCTAAATTTTGAGTCAAATCCAACAACAAGTTGACTATCTGTCGGCCTGTACTTTAAAAAGTAAGTAAATGTTTCAATTTAACAGTCCAAGAGAGTAAATGTAATGTTATGGGAATTTGTGACTTTAAATATAATTTTCTGTCAAATTTTGGTTGCAATAGAGGGAGAAAAACAAGTCAAAACCGCGAATTCGGTTTTGGATATTATTAATTGCCAAATATGTCGCCAAGGATGATACAGTAAAAATGCTAAATTCAAACCAAAATTTAATATTTCGTAACTAATGTACACTAGTGCCAGGTAAAGCGTTTTATGGCATTAAAAGTATGTTAGTGAGTATTCGAGAAAAGTTTTTTGGGAGATCACTCCCACTTTTTTAATTAGCGAAATTAATATCACAGGCCTGCATTTTTAGGGTACTGTCATGTTTTTCAACTTTTGATTATTGATTGCTATGTACTTTTTCACGCAGAATCTGAATATGCCATTAGTTTTTATCCATCACATCAGAAATTTTTGCAAAAAGCAGTTTTCGAAATCTGTAATACGTTGCAAAACATCAAAAATGTGAAACATATTGACAGATTTAAAACAGTTTTTTTATTATAAAATATATTTACCTTAATTAAATTTATGGCTTATACTTTACAATATCATAGCCAAGCACATCAAGAGCCCTTTGGAGAGAAGGAGTGGGGGCAAAATTTAATGAAAACTGCACAAAATTGGCCCAAATTTCCATTTTATTACGTCTTTCATAAATTTTATTTTATATTCATTTCATTTAACACTGATAAGGAGCTTCAGAAAAACAAACGAATGACGCCGGAATGCAGGTAGCGGTTAAGTGGGATTTGTTGGAAAAGAAGCCTGGTCTGCTTTTTAAGATGTAGCAATAAAATTTCTGGCAACATGACAGATCCGAATTTCGAATCGATCGTTGAAACCATGCTGCTGAAGTATCAAAATTTAGGCTGTTCCATGAGTTAGAAGGTTCATTTTCTAAATTCACATTTGGATTACTTTCCTGAGAATTTGGGTGCTGTTAGTGAAGAGATGGGTGAGAGATTCCAGCAAGATATCAAAAAAATGGAAGATGGAATGCTTCAATGACAGCAAACTATTCCTGAATGCTGCACCGCGATGAACCAACAAGGGCGCATGGACGGAAAAGCCATCAACACAGCATGACTGGTCAACGACACAAATGAAAGGTGACTTTTTGGCATACATCATCATTAAGACTGGTTAAAATTAAATTTAAAGTACATAAAATTAAGTGTATCAACATAAAATTTCGTGTACCAAAATCAATTTGTTACATTTAGGCTGATTTTTTTTGGTAGTTTTTATTAACTCCCCCCCTCCACAACGGGCTCTTGATGTGCTTGGCTATGATATTGTAAAGTATAAGCCATAAATTTAATTTAATTAAATACACTTAAAAATTAAAAAAAAACTGTTTTAAATCTGTCAATATGTTTCATATTTTCGATGTTTTGTAACATCTTACAGATTTCGAAAACTGCATTTTGCAAAAAGTTCTGACGTGATGAAAAAAAACTAATGTCATGTTCAGATTCAGCGTGAAAAGATACATATGAATCAATAATCAAAAGTTAAGAAAACATGCAGGCCTGTGTATTCATTAAAATAGAATTGCCAAATTTTTCTTATTTTGTTTTTCATACAAATAATGAAAAAAAAAAGGTAAAAGCTATCACAGCACACAGTACAATTTTGTTTGTGCGTTTATATTGGCATTTCTTCATTCATAATTCTTTTTTTAACCGATATGATTCTAGAAGGAGCTATTCTTATCCGATTTTCGTCAGTTCTGCATCTAAACTAGTCTGCAAACGCACAATAAAAATCATCAGATAAGCGAATATGTGAGCATTATCTGATTTGAAATGTCATTCCGAGGTCAAGTGCAAGTTATGGTTTTGATTCGAAGACGAGATATTTCCTCATTTTTTCCGAGGTGAATCTGAAAATATTTCGCAAGCGTTACGTGCGAAGAATGCGATTCAAAATTGGGTGTTGATTTTCAATGACAGCCCTCTCATTTCTAAAGCATGCGTGTGGGCCGTATTTAAGGTATCCGACCACGCTCGTAGGAAATTTTTTTAAAATGGGATTTAAAAAAAAACTATTTAAGGTATCCGACTACGTTTGTAGGAAGATTTTTGAAAATGGGATTTTTTAAAAAAAAAACTATTTAAGGTATCCGACTAGGTTAAAAACACTGGTTATTGATCAAATTGGCAAATTTTAAAAATTCTTATTGTTTCTTGTAGTTCAGACTTTTCTCTTCCCACAACAGTTTATCTTTTCTAAGAAAAAGAAGGTTTGACTTATCATTAAGGGTCACATATTCTTCAGCAAAAATTTCTCTTTAGATTTTGTCTTTTAAAATTTTGAATTTTTGTCTTTTGACTCAAAAACGAATAGAGGTATTTACATAAAAATTTCAGCGTGTGTTTTAAATGATATGGACAGTGAAATGAACCAAAAGTTTGATTGTTTGTTAAATAATGTTTCATTTACAGGTGTTTTTAGAAAAATTAAGTTGTAAATTTAAGGATGCGCATATTTTTACCCAGAACTTCTTTGCATCTCAAAATGTTTCTCAGATTTTGTCTCATTTTATTCATCATTGTATTCTATAACTTGTGTGCAAAGAAAAATAGGATTTCTGCTTTACCATTTTGTATAGAGTGTCAACCGTTTTGATTAAATTTCATTTAAATTTACTACACATTTTCCCATTTCACCAAATATATTATGTTTTCAAGTAATTGTTTTTGTATTTATAGTGTTTATTATTGAGAATACATATAAAAACCATACATAGTTTCTAAAAAATCTAATTTTTTAAATTTTTTCCTTCGAACATATTCGTATACCTTAAAACTATGGTTTTTGCATGTATTGTCAATTATAATACAAAATACTATTAATGTAACAAAAGTATTTGAAAATATAATATGTTTTGAGAAATAAGAAAATTTCTAGTAAATGTTAATGAAATTTAACCAATAATGGTTAACACTCTTCATAAAATTGGAATGCAGCAATCCAATTTTTCTTTGTACTCAAGTTATAGAACGCAATGTTGAATTAAATAAACCAAAAGCTAAGAAAAATCCTGAGATGCAAAGAAATTATGGGCAAAAATATACCTATATATATAATTTTTCCATAAATTCTCGACTGAATTTTTCTAGAAACACCTATGAATGAAAAAGTATTTAGCCAACAGTAAATCTTTTGATTCATTTCTTTGCCCGTATTATTTAAAACACCCGCTGACATTTTTATGTGAATAACTTTATTACTTTTTGAGATATTGTGTTAACGGTGAAGAATTTTTATGAAAATTAAAGTTTTGAGAACATTGAAGTGAAAGACAAATTTTAGCTGAATAAACATGGGACTCTGGATCACAGGTCAGGCTTTCCTTTTCCTAGAAAAGATAAACTGTTATGGAAAGAGGAAAGTCTGACCTACAAGAAATAACAATTTAAAAAAATTCGCCAAAGTGGGCGATAATCAGTGTTTCCAACGTAGTCGGATACCTTAAGAGAAACAAAAATTCAAGATTCTAAAACTCAGCAATAGATTTTTTTTTATAACAGAAATGGAATATATGTTATCTGTTATCCAAATATTTGTCGAGTTTGGATTATATGGGAACTATAAGATCAAATTTAATCCAAACATTTTTTAGAACGATTGAAAAATGCATCTTTGATACAAATACATGAAATACTTTTATAAAGTTTTTTGGAGTCTCGAATTTATGCAGTTTTTTTACTTAAAAATTTGTAATACAGAAATATCACAATATGATTTTTTTTAGTTTTTAATTTATTAAAGATTAATATTTAAATATCAAAATATTTCGGTTAAAATTTTCAAAAATTATGAGTTTTTGCTGTTTTTGATAGGCATTACCATAGATTCCAAATTTTCTCGTTTTAAAACTAATGATATAACTAATATCAATACAAACTTCACATTTTAGACTACAGAATATTCTAGGATTTTAAAATTCTAGCAGTAAAATAAGATTTGGTGTGAATAAGATAATTGTAATAGGATTTTAAGCAAGCATTTAATATCATTTTTCATGATAATAGATATAATTTTAATAAATAATAAATTAATAATAAAATAATTAATAATAATAATTTTATAAATGACCAGCTATCACCCGCGACTCTGTCCGCGTGGAAATTTTGATGTATATGTTCGAAAAACTATCAAATAATGACGAATAAAACCTAAAAACGATACACATAAGCATGTACGAAAAATACATAACATAAATACAATTTTAAAACAAAAAACACACAACTAACGTAAAAACAATTTATTTACATTGTATACCCAAAATAAAACAAAACTACAAATCAAGTCCGGTCCAATCCATTTTATTTATGGATCGAGATTGAGATAGCTACAACAGTGTTATACGCATCATTTTTAAATTTTTCATTGAAATGAAAACACAGTTGTCATCACGCGCAAGCATAGTTGATGTCACGACAATCACGCGCGAACTTTCAACGCCAGTTGGCGTAACGCACAGGTCTGACTTTCCTGCGCCAGTTGCGGTAATGCAATGCAGATCAGAAATTTTTTATTTCCTTTATTCTGTTTTCTTTTCATTTAAAAGTACTTTAGAATGAATCCGAAAGATCGATTCCTTAACAACGTTTGATTTTAAATACACCAAACACGAAAAAAAAATAAATAGTATCGTTTGAAGTAATCGGTCTCATTTCTTCTAAGCCTAACCTCAACTCTGGAGCCTTATTTATCTTTGGCGGGATTTGACCTCAGCTTTTTGGCGCGAAAGTTAGTTTTTGATTCATAAAAAATGAATCATTCAATGAACCGGAATAAAAAGTAGCCTATGATCTATTTCTGACTCTAATCTATCTTTGTGCCAAATTTCCTCCCATTCCGTTCAGCCGTTCTGGCCTGATGTAGTAACTGAATCTGGACAAAAAACATAATTTTAAGGACAGGAAGGGCTTCTACGCATGGGGTGAACTTGCCATTTAACGTTTCAAATAAATCTATAAGTATTTATTAAAATATTTCATTTTTGAATAATAAGATGTGGAAGAATTGTGAGTTAATATAGAGTTAGTATTCGGAATATTATTCAGATTAAAAAATAGGAAAAATATATAAATAATATAATAAATAAATATATAAATAAAATATATCAATAAATATATAAATAAATATATACATATATAAATAAAATATATAAATAAATACATAAATATATAAATATATAAAAAACAACCATCCATCCATCCATCCATCCATCCAAACTTTTACATTTATATATTGGTTTAGATTTAACAAATGCAAAGCTGTTAAAGACAGTAAGGCCTTCGTTTCGTTTTGAAATAAGCAATGATTTTGTTTTCTTTTGGAAGCTCTCGGTTAGAATATTGTAAATATTGCCAATGCTAGTATTCATTAGGATGCTGCATTCATTATTACATAATCATGAAGAGTGCTTCGATTTTCAAGAAGGGTGCTTGGCCATAACGTTCCATTTTAGAATGGATACAGATTCTGGAACTTAACATCTCGTTTCGGAGGGAAGAGGACTCCTTGAAGTGCAGAACTGCCCCCCCCCCCCTTTATCACTTGAAGCGGGGGCGGACGTTGTATGTTTAATCAGGGTCTAATAAGCGGCTAAACGGCGGGCACACACTGACAAGGAAGATCTTCCATGTTTAATAAATTGATTTCCACCACTAGATAGGAAGAAGCAGATATTCTTGGGCAGAGATATCCATCGCCATTTTGGGTCACCCTGAAATTTAGAGTAAAGTCGTTGGAACATCAACACAAATCACTTCTACAACTGAGAATAATATAGATAAAGCAAAGAGCGAAAAAAAATTCCATTTAAAATGAGAGGGAAATGAAATTAGTGTTCTTGTCTTATAATAAGATAGTTGAGATTTTTTTATGTCAAAATTATAAATCCGTGTTCCTTAATTATATTTAATATTTAATGAGAAGTTTATACACACACACACACACACACACACACACACATATATATTACCTCGTATAGTGAGTATGTATGGTGTGAGAAGTGATGATGAGCACAGAGACAATGATCAATTATTTACAGGACGAAGATAGGGCAGCACAAAGACGAAGAAATATTTACAAAAGACAACTATGTACAGGTGACAACTATGAACACACAGGACAGCACACTGCAGGGAGCTGTATAGTTTAATCAATAGAATAGTGTAAGGTTTCTAAAACGGTAAGAATTTCATCTTTTAAAAATCACATTCTGAATTTTAAAAGCATTTTTCTTAGGAAGCCATTAACATAAAATATTTAAATACAAATTTTATAACCATTAAACTTAGCAAACACGCCTGGTTGTCAAAGATGGCTAGATTATAAATATATATAAAAAATTGAGGTGATAACATGTCACTTATTCTTAACGCCCTTTTTCGACATTAGCATAAAACTGTCTTGGAAATTTCGTTTCGCAATAGTGACCTGAAGAATTTCACATAATTTATTTTCTTATTATTTTAAGTCAACTTCTGCAATCCTCAGATAATAACTATTTGACATTTTGAGCAATGACTTTTTGAAAAAGAAAAAGATTGCAAAGCGAGGCTTGCTCATTAATTCTGCAAAGATTGAATTTTTTTTAAAATCCAGAAGTTGAGAATCAACACATGCACATGAAATGTGTTTGTTGATAAAAATCAGGAAATGAGCAGAATAAAAATTGCTTATAAGTTTAAAATCTTATCGTAAGGTAAAAGAAGGCATTTTTCAAAAAAAAAAAAAAAGGAGTATTTGGCAAAGTGCAAGTTTTTTTTTTTTGAAAAAGAATATAACTCCTTGTATCTTTTCTTTTAACTCTTTGTCATCATTCTTTACAAGGCTAAATGGTAATATTTATAATAAATATCAAAGTCATTTATTCTAGTTTAGAATTTGAAAAGAAAAAAAAGTATTGGTACATAATATTACTAAAAATTGAAACAAGTGTTCTAGTTTTGTTCAGGTATCCGACTACGTACGGAGGAAAAATTTTAAGAATTTTGATTTTTTTTAAAATATTTAAAACTATGGTTTTTAGATATATTGCCAATTATAATACACAATACTATAAATACAATAAAATAATTTGAAAACATAATGTATTTTGAGAAATAGGCAAATGTGTAGTAAATTTTAATGAAATGGAACCAAAACGGTTCACACTCTACACAAAATGGTTATGCAGCAATCTTATTTTTCTTTGTTTACGAGTTATAGAATACAATGATGAATGAAATGAACAAAATTCTAAGAAAAATGTTGTAATGCAAAGAAGTGACGGGTAAAAATATACGGATATATGCATTTTTTCCCTAAATTTGCGACTTAATTTTTCTAAAAACACCTATAAATGAAAAACGTACTTCACCAATAATAAACCTTTTGGATCATTTCACTGTCCTTAGTATTTGAATCTCACGCCGAAATTCTTATGTAAATATCTCCATTAGTTTTTGAGATATCATGTTAACGGGCGAGAATTTTTATGATAGTTATTTTGAGAAAATTGAAGTGGAAGACAAATTTTAAGCTGAAAAATCTGTGACCCTGGATGATAGATGAGTCCTTCCTTTTCCTAGAAACGATAAACTGTTTTGGGAAGAGGAAAGTCTGAACTATAAGAAATAACAATTTTAAAAAATTCGCCAAAGTGTTTGATGATGATGTCTTGTCCATGTTTCCACGGAAAGGGGGTGCAGTAGCTTCTGAGGGTAAAGACTCCTGAGCACCCAGAGGGCAGTAGTCTCACTTATAGCTCAAATAAAGGTGACACACACATTCGCTTGCACAACCCCTTTTTACAGGTTGACACATTCGTACATCTCACAGATAGAATACAGAACAACCACGCCTGAACCGGGACGCCCAGATCACGGGGAAGACACGCTACCCCTGCGCCTGGACGACGCTGTACAAGATATTGATTATAGAAAATTGAATCAAGTGTTCTAGTTTTGTTAGTTTAGTTTAGTTATATTAACATCCCATTGAAAGCTACACTCGGGCTATTTTGGGATGGACCTCGTCCTTTTGAACCACGGTCAGATGACGAGGACGACATCTGAGCTGGCAGCCCCCTTTCCACACCAGTTGGAGGACTTTGGCCTGACAGAGTGAACGTGCAAGAGACTCCCTCACACAACGGTTCTTCTATGGAATCGAGTCTCGAACCTGAAGCCCTCCGGTTGCGAAGACGAGACTTTACCACTAGGCCACCACGGCCTCTAGTTTTGTTAAGGTTCAAATGGAGTGTGGTAATTTAGAAAAACAGCTTAGAATGGAATAAAGACGATTATTTTCGATCTATTCAGATTGGTTTCCTTCATATTAAATGTGTGTTCGGTTTTCAAATCGGTGAAAACTGCCTTCCTTAGTCAGTGATTCTCTTTTCTCCTTACATCTTATAGTTATAAGAAGGAAATCAGGGCCTTTGTGGTGTGGTCTCGGCTTTGGAAACGTAGTGTTTCAGGTTCGAGACTCGATTCCGCCGAAGAATCGTAGTATGAGCGAGTCTCAGACATGCTAAAAAATGGTATCAAACCATCATTATTTCTTAACGGAGAAATGTCAAAGAATAATTTTACATTTCATAATCGCAAATAAAGAAATATTTTGGAGTTTATTTCCCACATATTTTTGAAAAAAGAAAATGTATATATTCATGGATAAAAGAGAATGGTAGAATTCTTTTCTGAAATTTTGCAAAAGGTATCCATTGTGATTCTGTAAGGAAGTCCTAGACCTAGTTTTGTAAAGAAATTCCTCTTAAAAGATAACTCTGGCAGACAATGGCCATGGAATAGTTATTAGTATTTGTAAAAACATGAAAGAGAAACAAATCACTCTTTTACAACTATTCATTCGGTTTCGACAATTATTGTTTCATATAGAAACTCGTGGCCTTGAAATGTGTCAACAAATGTGGCCTGCATTCCTCCAGGTTGGGGAAAATCTGAAAAAACACATTATTTCATTGTTCAATCTCTACGGAGAAAAACATAGATAAACATTTCGAAATACAATCGTTGTAACAATTTTATTGCAAAACTGATTTGTCAGAATTTGTAAGAACTTTCGTATAGCTATACAGTTCATTGAAATTTGCCATATAATGCATTGAAATTGATGTAATAAAGAGCTGAGAAGTGAACGCGGATTACAGTAAGACTTTAAGTGACTTTGATGTTTAAAAAATAATTAAGAAGTTCCTTGTTATGTTTAAAGTTGATTAAAGAATAATTATTTTGGAGTTTTATTTTGATTTGAAAATGGACTACGATTGTAATCCTCTCGACCTTTTACGTGACTTTATAGAGCACTACCGGTGCAGGGTTAATATCCTAAATAATTAGCCAATTTTTGTTAAGGTATCCGACTACGTTAAAAACACTGATATTCCATCAAATTGGCGATTTTTTTAAAAAAAAGTGTTATTTCTTGTCATTCAGACTTTTCTCTTTCCAAAACAGTGTTTTTTTCTTATAATAGGAAAGTCTAACCTATTATCCAGAAGAATTTTCAGCAAAATATATTTTTCATTAAAAATTTGTCTTTCACTTCAATTTTAATTTTCATTAAAATCATCCACCGTTAACATGATATCTCAAAAACTTATACAGGTATTTAAGTAAAATTGTCAGCGTGTGTTTAAAATAATATGCACAATGAAATGAACCCAAAGTTTAACTGTTGGTGAAATACCCTCTCATTTATAAGTATTTTTAAGTTGCGAATTGATGGAAAAAATGCATATATACGTATATTTTCACACGAAATTCTCGGCATGTCAAAATATCTCTTAAATTTTTGTTCATTTCATTCATCATTATATTTTATAACTTCTGTATAAAGAAAAATAGGCTTGTTGCATTACCATTTTGTGTTGAATATTAACTGTTTTGGTTAAATTTCATTTATTTTTACTACACATTTTCCAGTTTCTCAAAATATATTATATTTTCAAATAATGTTTTTGTATTTATAGTATTTATAATTGATACTACATTTAAGAACCAAAAATAATTTTAAAAAAATCATATTTTTCAAATTTTTTTCTTCGAACGTAATCGGTTATCTTAAGTTGATAATTTAGTTATAGAAATAAGCCTTTAAAAAATCAAATAACAAGAGTAATTTCATCATACTTTGCTTGCAAATTACTATAAAAATGTAATTTTATTAAAAAATATTGTTTTTTTTAAATGTAATTTTATAAAAATGTTTTAGATTGAATTCGGTTTTCCAACTGATAAAATGTCTCAAAAATTAACCCATTTACATCATATGAAAATAGGAAAAAAATAGGCCCATATCACGGAATTTTTTTTTATTTCATATTTAGGTGTAAAATGGCATAAAAGTAGGAAAAAAATCCTTTTTGAGCATTATTTGTGAGTTATTTTGTTCAGTGTGGTCATATTTGAAATGTGGAATGCATATAGGTATATAGTATAGAATATGAATACAGTATATTGACTACCAATAAGTATTTGGACACCTATGTAAATGACGATATCTGCGGTCCTAAGGTACGTCACGTCCTTACGTCACACGTGGGACCCCCATTCATGGTAAGCTCAACTCCGATGCCCACTGCACTATTTTGGATGACAATGGGCTTCCTATGTTGTGGCACTTTTATAAGTTGGACCCCTGTTACTTTCAGGACGACAATGCCAGTTGTCATGTTTCGACGTTCACCATGGCTTGATATGGTGCCAATGAAGTTCATCGAATGGACTGGCCTGCCCAGAGTCCAGACCTGAACCTTTTCGAGAACCTCTGGGACGAATTCAGGGGTGCACTACCCGTGCAAAATGTGTGAAGGAACTTCTATGTCTTCTCCAAGCCGAGTGGAAGAAAATACCACCAGCTGTCATACAAAGACTTGTGGAAAGTATGCCCCGGAGGGTCCACGCTGTAATTACCTCTCGGGGAGGCTCTAACAACTGTTGATTTTGAATAAAGTTAGTTTCTCTTTTCTATTACAGGTGTCCAAATACTTATTGGTAATCAGTGTATATATCATATTATATGCATAGCATAATATGACGCAACGTATATATACGCTCCAGTGACTTTGACCAGGAAAATGGAGCGTATATATACGCTAATGATGCAAATGGGTTAAATTGTTTAAGATAAATATTAAAACATAGACACTTTTTTGCCACTTTTGATTCTGAATGAGACATTTCTGCAGAGGTGATGAATAATTCATATATTCAATACAAGCCATATCATTGATTTTCAGACGTACCTTAAAGCACACTGATAACAATACTGGATGACCAGACCACCACAACAGCAACATTGGTGGGAACTGTGGTTGAGTCCTAAGGGCCATCACCGGCTGCGGTGCAACCCATCCCGAAGGAAGAACGTTCCGTCATCGATAGGAGAAGCTAAACGCCCATCAATGTATGCACCCTCCAGGGTGGCGAGATCCAACCACCATGCCCGAGGAATCTCATTCTCATTTCGCGGACCCCCCTGGGGGGTGGAATTGTACGTTCAATATAATTTTCTAAACAGTAACGCAATTTTCATACAATTGTAATAAACTGTTTTTAAGTAAATACCGTAATATTGTGGATCTAGAAAGCGCAATTTAGGGAAAACTTATATTTCATTTAATAAATAATTGCAATGATACTGCTTTGCATTTAAGATTTTTATAGAAAAATGTTTTTGAGAAAATCGTCTATATTTTATTCTGTTAGTTTATATTTGATTTCATTAAAAAAAATCGTCTGTATTTTATTCTGTCAGTCTATATTTGATTTTATTCAAGAAAATCGTCTTTATTTTTCTCTGTGGGTCTATATTTGATTTTATTCAAGAAAATCGTCTTCAATCAGCTGGTAAATATAATCTGAAAAAATCTAATAATTGCGAAAGGTTTTGAATTGTTTTTTGAAAGAAAGAGAAATAAAATTCCAGTTATTAAAATTTGCAACTATGGCATAGTATTTTTCTCAACAAAATAACTTTATATCCCAAAATTTGATATAGAAGTCGCTGTATTTTAGAAGTCGTACCCCATTTTTTCATCCTCGTATACGAAGTATACTTCTTCTTCTTGCATACAGCCGATCACCCCGCCACTACTAAACGTAGCAGTATCGACAGGAATATAAAAAGTATACTGTACGATGGATGGATGTGTCAATTTTCTGGCGCAAGATCCTTTTCTAGGATATACTGCACTGAAAACTCAGTATACTTGTTGATTTTTTCCCATTTTGTATAAGATTCTTCGTAAAAAAAACTGGTAAAACAGTAAGTAAAAATAAGAGTAAATTTAAATTTCAGTTAAAAATTCCGATTCTTTTCAGGAACGGGAATAAATTCATGTGAGATCTTTCTCCAAGAAGGAAAGACAAGTCAGAATCAGATGAATTTAAAAAGTTGACGCGATCTCTGTAAAAATCAGAACAATCAATTAAAACATGGCTTATAGTCAGTGGAACACTGCACGAACCACAAACAGGCGGTGATTCTCCAAACAGTAAGTGTCTGTGAGTCATACGTGAATGGCTGATAGGCAGTCGAGTCAGAATAATATCAAATTTTCTGTTGAAAGATGATGTCCAAGGCGTAACATATGATTTTACATCGTGAAGTTTATTATTTACTTCTTGATTCCAGTAATTTTGCCAAGTTCTTAGCATCCACTTACGTAGTGCACTTTTGATATTGGTATAATGACGAGGCATAGGACGATACGTATTAGCAACTTTGGCAGCTGTGTCTGCCTGTTCATTACCTGTTATACCGACATGAGCTGGTATCCAGGAGAACAAAATTCTATAGAACCTCCCATGCAGGTGGGATTGCAAGATCGTCATTTCCCGTGTAAGACCACGGGAATTTATACCACTATTCAAGGATTATAGAGAATTTAAATTGGAGTAAATAATAGCATTTACTGGATGTTTTTCTGAATATACTGTGCAATGCCCCTATCTAGTCAGAGGTCTTGTGGGAAACTTGATGGTGCCGTCGAAGAACAACCACCCCTAACACGAAGGAACAAACGACACTTGATGACACTGGACCCTCGCAAACGATAAAGAATCATTTGGAGAAAACGTATATTGGTACAGAAAACTAATAAAAAAACATTATATTTTACATTACATACTAAGTTGTGAAACATCAAAATTGCATAAAATACGTCAAATGAGTTAAATTTTCCCATTAGGTTTTTTAGTTTAGGTTGACTGTATTAATGCCGCGTTGTAAAGCGATACTAATTTGGGTTATTTCGAGTCGGACCTCGTTATTTTGAACCACGGTCAGATGACGAGGACGACACCTGAGCTGGCACCCCTTCCCTACACCAGCGAGAGGACATTTGGCCTGACAGAATTAACGTGCAAGAGACTCCCTTACACGACAGTTCTTTGGTGAAATCGAGTCTCGAACCTGAAACTCTCCGGTTCCGAAGCCGAGACCTTATGAGAGAGCTAAATCCAAAAGATTTGTCAAAATGTACCTAATAGAAGGTTTTATAGCTGCAATTTCTTTGATTTCTTTGACTTCAAGAGACATCCAAGAGGTATTGAGGAATTATTGTGATTATCGAAAAATTAGAATTTGTGAGGAATCTCTATATTTTGCGCTTAAAAGTCCATTTTTCATGTTATATCTTATCTGGGGCTTAAATTCAGATATAGAATAACTCAAAAATGTAATTCAAAATAAAAGATAGTCAATTGTGATGATAACTCAAAATTTCCTTCAGCTTCCTTCAGGATTTGAGATCAAATTTGTAAATTTCTGTGAAATTTTGAAAAAATTCTATGCTAAAGAAGTTTATATGCCGAGCTATTTGTTTACGAAGGAACTCAACATCAACAAAACGAAAATAGCTTAACCGATAAAATTTGATATATAGATTTAACTAAAATATAGATATTCCTTTTACATTTTCAATCAAACCTGCGAAAAATGTGCTTTATCTGCCATTATGTGCTTTCGCATGCATATAAACACAATAATTCACAATTGCAGTGACTTAAAACAATCAAATTACGTGAGTTATCTTGTGATTAAAATTGAAGTTTTAAGTCCCATTTTTGTGCCAATCGTCTAGAAAAAGTGTTCAGATTATATATTTGAGCTATTTATATAAATAAATATCAATGTTTGTTTGTATGTCTCTTATGCGCTGCCTTGCAGCTCATCCGATTCCGATAAAACTTCGCCTACTTATTATTTGCAGTTACGCGAAAGTTATAGGCATAGTTCAATAATCTAAATTATAAAAACACTTTCGGATCTATTTATCGCATCTATTAACCATGGATTAATCGCCAAATAACTCGCCAAGGAGACACAACAGAGTCAGTAAAGATGCTAAATTCAAGCTAGACGTTAATATTTCATATTATACGTAAATGCAATGTAAGTCTTTCTCTGAGGTAATAGTTTTATTAGAGAGTACGAGAAAGTTTTAGGGAAACCAATCCTATGTGTTTGAAATTTTAACTAAATATTGAATAAAATTTTAGCTTTTTTGAGATAACTTCCGCAAATATTATAGTATAAATAATTTTGCACCATCTTAGTTTTCAAAAAATTATCTTTCCAATCATGTTACAGATTTCATGGTGTAAATATGTTTTCTATGTTTAATCAATCTTAAAGGAAAATATTTTATTCACATTTTTTAATATCAAACTTGAGAATTCTGAACAAATATGAAACGAATCAGGAGATACAATCAATAGTTTCTTTCATTAACATTTTGAAAGATCACCAAGGTTCAATTCTAAAAGAATACCTAAATCTAATATATAAAAATGAATATTTGTTTGTAGAATAGAATAATAAAAATAGAATAAATGCATTTTATGCTTCTCCTTTATATATCCTTCCATTTCAATGAATGTATTCATTGCCGAAGGTAAAATAAATATCATTCTTCCTATCATTCTGAATATTAAACAAGATAATTATTTCTATTTCCAAATGATTTTTCCATGATTATTTCTTCTGCTGCAGCAACGCGCTGGGTTCCAGCTAGTAGACAATTAAAAGACTTACGCCACGTATTTATATTTCATAATTATATTTCGCTGATATCCTGGAAGGCATTAGCCACCTTACCAAAGATTTACAATTTTGTGCTAGGATGGTTTATTGGAGCGTATAAGAGAAGGTTTTTTACGATAGACATTTATTACGATATGCATTATGTCCATACATTGCATCGTAGAGGAAAACTGTGCCAACTTTAAACATTTCTGACCATTCCTTTATTTTGAAGTTACAACTTAATTGTAAATACAAAAAGTTTAAAAAGAATTTTAATGACAGTATAATTTATACTGAAATCTACTCAATATAAAATAGGCTGCATTTTCGTTCTTTCCCTAATACTTGAAACAACTAGGATGAAATATTAAGAGGAACAATGGAAACAATCTGAGTTTCACTTCTGAACTACATACAAAAATTACGGGGCAGTGATAGCCTGGTTGGTAGAGCGTCCGTCTCGGAACCGAAAGGTTGCGGGTTCTGTCCTTGTCTCGCCCAAAGACCGCCGTGCTGGCTAATGGCAGTTGAGGCACGTTCAATAGGTCATGACTGCAAAGTCCTCCAAGTACCCATACCTCTGGGGTTACTGAATCAGGGATGAGGCGGTCTCTGATTCGGATCTAAATTTCTGACTTGCGGATGGATGAATGAGTTCGACCATCCCTTATAAAGGGTTGTGTCGTGTGTCTTCGAGCAAAGTTGTCCTTTCATCTGAGCGGTGCTTGTTCACAATAAAAGGCGCACACTTCTGCCTTGATTCGAAAGAGCTTTTCTCATTTGGCTTGGTATGACCAAGTGGCATTAGACAGACCAGACCAGATACAAAAGGTAGTTTTTTTTCTCCTAATTATAGCGTCTTTGAATGATCTAGTTTTAGCTTGTAAGTTTGAGAGCCGATGAGAATAGGCATGCCGAATAGTCTTTTAAAGTGACGAGTGTAGTTCATCATCGGTTTTTCATGCCATATAGCACAATGATGAGCTGTGATCGTCATGCGACTAAAGTTACTCTTAAATATGATAATAAATTTGTTTAAATTGGTAGAATACTCAATCAAGCCACACTTTTATTCCCTATGTTGATATCATAGGTCACTATCACATGCTGTTTACAGTTATATGGTCTTGGTACAAGTCACAGCCGAGTTGTAGTTAATCAGTGGACTTGATCTTGTAAACATTTAGAATGAACTTCGATCTTACTAAAGGGAAAAGCATGCTGTGAAATAAATACCATAATGAAAAAGAATAGTGTAGACCGCGAAGAACAAAGTGACTGAAGGGATTTTGAAAAATCAGAAAAAATAAGCCTACATTTACCTGATACTGGAATTTTCGTTTTGTTTTTTCAGACTGTTACAGGATTATTTTTAGCAATACAGTTTTCAGGAAGAGTAGTGTTATCACTTGAAGATGGATTCACTACGTTAGCTATTGCGCGCAATCTTTGTCTTTCTAACCAATTGTTGTCACTGTATTGTCCTCATGGAAAGTTGAGACAACGTCGTTGGGACAATGGCCAAATCCATTTGTCACTGTCCCGTTGTGGTCACGTGATTTTCAGGAAGTAGGCGTGACCTTCTATTGCGTGCAGTCGTTGCCTTTCTACTGTTGTCCGTGTATTGCCCTTGTATGAACAGTTGAGACAATGGCCAACGGTTGTCCCAAAGGCACAACTATTTGCCATTGCTCCGTTGTGGTCACGTCATTTTCCGGAAGTAGGAGTGATCTTCTATTGCTCGCAATAGTTAGCCTCGTGTGAACCCACCTTAATAGTGAAATCAATGATAGTGAAATGTTACCAAGAAATCGTAAACATGTTGAGCGACTAATAAGTGATTTTAGTGAATGTTCAAAAGTCAGAGACAAGTCGATAGAAGAAAAAATCTGGAAGAAAACAAATAATGTGTTTGAAAAAAAAGTATGTATTTGAGTATCTAGCGTAAGCCATTTGAGTAAGCGTAGCGTGAAAAACTAAGCCATTAAAGGATTTTGAAAAAGTGTTGAATCTGAACTTTCGAATTATATTTATATAATTATAAATAATATAATTTTAATTAGCAATATGTAAGAATTATAAAATAAAAATCAAATGATTATTTCAAGAACATTTTTTCATTATTAAATTGCACTGGTAGAGGTTAAAATCTAAAACTATGTATTCGACATTGGATACTTCCAAGCGTGGTGAGATTCAAAGTATTGAATTTTGCATTGAGCATGAAGTGCCCACAAATCGAATGATATTGCCGCATAAAGAAGGCTTACCACGAGCTCAGGGGCCGAATGGTCAACGCGTGTGATCCAAACCCAGAGTTTGCGGGTTCGAGGCTCGCTATGGCTGTTGTATCCAACGTATGGATTTTTAGTTTGTTTCCTTCTGTTCTCTAAGATTCTAGACCTTTCTTTATTATGTAAATGAGTTGTTCCTAGAATATTATGTTCGTGTATAAAAGCTGATATCCATTCGTCGTGGGCAACTTCTCGACCTTGCAAGTCGCTACTTTCCTTCAATATTGTTGTTGTTGTTGTTGTCTAATGCCACTTGGTCATACCAAGCCCTAATGAGCAGAGCTCTTTCGGATGAAGGCAGAGGTGTGCGCCTTTCGTTGTGAACGAGCACCGTTCAGGTGAAAGGACGACTTTGTTTCAACACACACGATACAACCCTTAATTCGTCCATCAACAAGTCATCACTGAGATTCAAATCAGCGACCGACTCATCCCTGATTCAGTACCCGCGGGGGTACCGTTTTGTGATGGGAACTTGGAGGACTTTGCAGTCACGACCTATTTAACGTGCCCCAACTGCCATGAGCCAACACAGCGGTCTTTGGACAAAACGGGACAGAACCCGAGAACTTTCGGTTACGAGACGGACACTCTATCAACCAGGCTACCGCGGCTCAAGAGAATGTTCCTTCAGTAAACTTGTTTGTTAGTTAATAGCTAATGGTGTTTTTTTTTTAAATCTATGTGACAATACGATTTAAGGCATTTATATTTGAAATTAAAAGAACAAACAAACCAGAAGATATTTCTGTTTTTAAAAATCAGTCAATGGTTATCCATGGAAATTTTAAGTAAAACACACTTTTCTGCTAAAATTTGTCTTTAACTTCAGTTTTAATTTTCATAAAAATTCTCTACTTGTTTTCATAAAAATTATGTACATATTATTATTACTACGTTAGCATGATATCTAAAAAACTAATGGAGGCTTTTACATAAAAATTTCAGCGTGTGTTTTAAACAATATGGGCAACGAAATGAACCAAAACTTTTATTATGGGTGAAATACTTTCCCATTTATAGGTATTTTTAGAAAATTAAATCGCGAATTTATGGAAAAATATATGTATATTTTTAACCATAACTTCTCATTTGCATCTCAAGATTTTTCTTGCATTTTGGCTCATTTCATTTATCGTTATATTCTCTGACTCGTTTAGAAAGAACAATAGCATTGCAATTTTATGTAGAGTGTGAACCGTTTTACTTAAATTTCATTGAAATAT
Organism: Argiope trifasciata; assembly: GCA_026543055.1. Classification (NCBI taxonomy): domain Eukaryota; kingdom Metazoa; phylum Arthropoda; class Arachnida; order Araneae; family Araneidae; genus Argiope; species Argiope trifasciata. The sequence goes on from JAPMOQ010031752.1 coordinate 833,061, forward strand.
ACTATCAATTTTCCTATTTCTCAAAATATATAGTTTTCAAATAATTGTGTTGTATTTTTAGTAATTTGTGTTATAATTGGCAATACATCCAAAACTCATAATTTTAAATAGTTTTTAAAAAATCAAATTTTTCGAAAATTTTCCTTTGAACGTAGTCGGATACTGTAAAAGCTCCTTATCCGCGCTTCCTTCATTCTCGTTTTCACTATTAACGGATTTAAAAAATGCGACCCAATTCCTGTATTCTCGGATCTAATAAGTACATACATGGTAATAAAAGGATTCCAATAGGTACCCAACCCAATATCCTTTGTAAATGCCGTCAAATGGATAGAGCTTATATCAACTTTGTCTAAAGTATGTTGTTAAATGCAATCAAGTTAGAAGAAATCAAGTTAAAAACATCAAGTGACATTCAGGAATTGCTTGAATCTCAAGAAGATCTGACTGAAAGTGACTGGGAGGAAATGCTCAATTCACAGCCTATTGAAGAAGGGGCTTCCACAAGCAATGGAAACGTGACATTTCATTTGAAAATTCTTAGTGAAGGTTTAAGAATGGCAAATGAACTTTACGATTTCTTTCTGAACATTGATCCGTCTATGGAACGAAGTTTTATTGTTAAGAGACAAATTACTACTGCGACTGCTGCGTAACAGTCTGAATGGAAGGAGCTTTTAAAAACTGCCAAGCAAGAAGAAATGATAAAATTTTTCAAACCATTGCCTAAGCCTTAAGATAAGGAATCAAAATATTCAAAAATTGGTCCCCTATAATCCCATATAAGTGACCATTCCGTATTCACGATTTCTGTATTCGCGGCATATTTATGGAATATAGACTCCGCGAATAAAGAGCTTTTACTGTACTTTAAAACTTTTACCGGATCTACGATACAGAACTCACAAGAAATTATTCCATTTGTGACCAAATATGGTAGATGGATTGGAGCTTGGTTTCTGCGTCTTTGTCACTCTTGCTTTAACATCCAATTTGGAGACATAATAGCAGAGGTGCACTTCCCTATTTTAGCATCTCCTGGTCACCTGACTGCGGGGTGGAGGAGGGAATGTCGAGAAGTGCCCCATTAGCTGGTTGCTCCCGTGTCAATTTCCGACTGACAGCGACGGAGGGACAGACACCGCGGATAACTGTCTTGGCAAATGGGGGGGGGGGGTGTCGTTTAATTTCATTCCTTTGTCTCCAATTAACGCCCGCTTTGTTTATTTTTGGAGGAGTTGTTCATGAAAAAGAAATAGATGAGAATGGCAGTAATGGATTTTGTTGAATTTTTCATAACGATAGTTTTTGAGACGTGAATGATTAGAGAGAAAGAAAAATTTAATTTGCAAGCTGTCAAAAAATCTCAAAATTGTGTGCGAAATTGCTATTATCGTGATTCTTTGAAGTTTTATCCTTTATTTATTTTTTAAGTTTTGATAAAAATTCTGCGAAAGGTTAATATTATTATTTTTTTCTTTTTCCACCAAATTATTTTCTTGTGATTGACTAATTCTGTACCGAAACTCTTCAGCTACTTTTATGTCGGTTAAATTCAGACAAAATATTCGTGGAAGAATACTCTCTCGGAATTTAACATACGACACATATTTTATAAGATTTTTTGCAATCGATTGCAATTTATAATTTTGAAGTGCATTTCAATAAACCTGTTGTCACTTTCTTGTTAGACAATTGAGAAATGAAAAGTAAAATTAGAATTTTCCTTTCAAATAGAAACCAAAACCAATTCTTAGGTCAGGTGCTGACCTGGTGGTAAGGTCTCGGCATCGAAACTGGAGTGTTTCAGGTTCGAGGCCCGAATCCATCGAAAAAATGTCGGTAAGCGGGTCTGGTGCACGTTAAGCAAAGAACTAAATGGATAGAAATTGGTGTGCCGTTTTAGTATTTAAAATGTGGGTACTTTGAGCCAAATCTAAATTAGGTAAATTTTGAATTAAATACGTCAGTCGGTCCTTGTATTAGTATACATTTAAAAACAGTAATTCATAAATGAGGAGATTGAGAAAAATAAAATTTTGTCTTGAATTTTGTTTCTAATAGTTCGATATCACTGATATCAATTGGTTGTTAAAGAGAGTCCAAAATGTGGTCTGTGTTTCTTCACTGCACTAGAAAACTCAAAACGACTCTGAGTATAAAAATTTGAGCATTTGTGGTAATCGTGACTAGCTAAGGCGCACAATTTTCACGCGAGGAGAGAAGGACCTCCCCCTCATCTTTATTGAGGGTATGAGCGAAAGTTTTGAGGGGCATACACCTGTTAATTTGGGTTTTTAAATCCAATTAAAATATTTATTCAGTCTTATTTTATATTATCAAATAAATCAGTTAGACATTTAAATTCAATTGCAATCGTTACTAATGCGGATTTATTGCATATCTATGCATAGTATAAAATGAAGTCTCCTGAAAGAGTGTGTATATTTGAAGTAGAAAACTTGAGAACTGATGTTGGAGATATTTGTACTATTTGGTAGGGTATTTATTGGGGCAGCCTTTAATATATTGAAATCATCAAAATAAGTAATATAAATTTTTTAAAAGTTCAATTCCTACTTACCTCAATAAAGATAAATATTATTTTAGTTATTTTTTACTAAATAATTATCAAAGAAATAAATAATTATCAAAAAAAGTATCGATTTTCTCAAGAACCGAGCTCGCATTCTTTGCCATTACGTGAAAAATACTGAAATTCTTGCATTTTATCGATTGATCTACTGTCTGTTGATTTCCATTTTCATTATAAACTGCTAAAACTCTACTTAAAGTATTAAAATTAATGAAATTTAATTAATGAATTTATATTTATAACATCTAGTTAGTGAGATGTTAAAAATATAAATTCATTTAAAGGCTTGTAAACTTGATGTAAACTAGTAACATCAAGTTTCATCCACTACAAGCTTAAAAATATATATTTGATCTCGAGTGATGAATAAAAAGTACTTTATTAGCGATTGCAAATATGAACGAGATATATTAATAAATACCTAGCTAGAATAGGAATTAATAATAGGAATTTGAAAAGGAGTTTTATAAATACAGTTTTAATTATTTTCCTACCTCGATTCACGTGTGCTTAAAACAATGCCATCTTTGCTTTGCATTTGAATTACATTAAAACAAAATTTTTTTTTGTGTTACACCAGGAAAAGAAACAGCCAACATAGTTTACAAAGAAATATTACGAAGATTATATAGAATCTATAAACAAGAGTGGAACAGTGGGTTTAATGATTTATTTGTATATTTTTAAATTTTAAAGCAGCTTTTCTACTATACATTGTTAGGTCTATGTCCAGGCATAGAAGTAACGTGTCTTCCCCGTGATATGTGAGTCCTGTGTTTGAGATCCGGTTTTCGCATGGTTATTGTTCTTCCATCTGTGAAGTGTGGGAATGTGCCCCTTCTTTCAAAAAGGGGTTATGCAAGCGAATGCGAAGCATGAAGTAGCTAAGTCGTACTTTTGGTTTTGGTTGGAGCTACTGAACAAACAAGTTTAGTTTAGTTTAGTTATATTAACGTCCCGTTTTAAAGCAACACGAAGGCTATTTTATGATGGACCTCGTCCTTTTGAATCGTGGTCAGATGACGAGGACTGAACTGGCACCCCCCTCTCCACACCACACCAGCGGGAGGACGTTTGGCCTGACAGATTCAACGTGCAAGAGATCCCCTCACACGACAGTTCTTCGGTGGAATCGAGTCTCGAATCTGAAGCCCTCCGGTTCCGAAGCCGAGACCTTACCACCAGGCCACCGTTGTTCACTGGACAAACAAGAGACGCTCATTTCGACTTAAATCTTTTAATTTCAGCAGGCTTGTAAAGTGGCTTAAATAATAACAGCATTTTTAGAGAATTATTTTGTCTATCTAGCATAGTCTATTTTTACCTTTTTAACAGTCTAAACATTTCTGAATGTGTGCTAAAAATGGTTTTATAGTTATTTTTGATGATTTCTAAATACATTTTTATGTTAATTTGATGTTACATGACATGATTATGTCATATGGAATGGAGGCTAGACGGCAGTTAATGCTAATTTTCCCGCTTCGACGTTTTATCACGGACAACACTGTTTAACATAAACTACATAATAAGCCTACATTGTACACTAAAAGTTTTTCACTTTCTAAAAGCAATAGTATTGGTATTTTTATTGTTAAACCATATTTCTTGTTTGAGCAATAATTAAATGTTTAAGGTATCCGACTTCATCCGAAGGAAAACTTTTGAAAATTGGGTTCTTTAAAAATTATTTATGGATATTAGATGTATTTTCAATTATAAACATTATAAATACAAAGTGATTATTTGAAAATATAATATAATTTGGGAAACAGGAAAAATTGTAGTGCACTTTTCATGGGATTTAGCTAAAACGATGCACACTCTACACAAAATTGTTATGTAGCCATTTTATTTTTCTTTGTACACAAGTTATAGAATATAATGATGAAAGAAATGAACCAAAATCAAAGAAAAATGTTGAAATGCAAAGAAGTGATGGGTAAAAATAGATGTATATATGCATTTTTTCCATAAAGTCACAACTTCATTTAAAAAACACACACCTATAAATGGAAAAGTATTTCACCGACAGTAAAACTTTTGGTTCATTTCATTGTCCATATTATTTTAAACACACGCTGAAGTTTTATGTGAACATCTCTATTACTTTTTGAGATATCATGTTAATGGTGGGAAATTTTTAAGAAAATTAAAATTTCAAGAAAATGTAAAAAGTAGGATTTGTTTGAAATTCTTCAGGATTATAAGTCTGTCCTTCCTTTTCCTTGAAAAGATAAACTGTTTTGGAAATAGGAAAATCTGAGCTTTAAGAAATAACAATAAAAAAAATTCGCTATTGTGGTCGAATACCAGAGTTTTTAACGTAGTCGGATACCTTAAGCAATTTTAAGAGCAATAATCTTGGTATTATTATTATTAAAACATAGCGACTGATATTTCAAGTGATAGATTTACTTAAACGTTTCATCTACGCAGTTCATTTTTTTAGATGCCTTTTAAGCATATTCTCTGTTCAAACTATGCTGTTTACCTATGAATATATTTATTTTATCTTCCCAAGCGTCGTAATTGAAATTCTCTAATCTGCAGAAAATCCCCGATTTAAAGGCGGGCAAGACGAAGGGATTTCTGTCGAAAGCGAGTTAAACGCTCCAGATAAATATAGCATCTCCATTAGCGATTCGCCATCTCGCGACCGTAACCTGATTGATTGAGAACAGCACCCTTTCCCTCGATAGACGGCAAATCGGCTTACGGGAGGGTGGAGGCCTAGTTTCTCAACCCCACACTTCCCCGAGAACTATTGTTTGGAAATTTATTCTCGCACCTGGCAGCAGAGAATGATTTCCATAAAAGTGACGTTGGGATTCACATTTTCCTGCTTTCTTATCATTTGGGTCCTCCAGAATAATTCTTGAACAGTGGTGGTCTGGTGGTAAGGACGGATCTTCGGAAACTGAGGGTATTAGGTAGAAATAAAGGTGACGTTGGGATTCACATTTTCCTGTTTTCTTACCATTTGGGATCCAAAGAATTTATATCCAATAGAAATCAAAACTAAGAACTTTTCTTGGAGACATTATTACAGATAATTCTTGGACAGTGGTGGTCTGGTGGTAAGGTCGCGTTTTCGAAACCTGAGGGCTTCAGGTTCGAGACCTGATTCCACCGAAGAACCGTCGTGTAAGAGGAGTCTCTTGCACATTAAATCTGTCAGGTCAAACGTACTCCCGCTGGTGTGGTGTGGAGAGAGGGGTGCCAGTTCAGGTGTCATCTGACCGAGGTTCAAAAGGACGAGGTTCGTCCCAAAATAGCCCTCGTGTTGCTTTAAAATGGGACGTTAGTATAACTAAACTAAACTAAAACTAAATTATTTTTATTACTTGTAATGCATCGGATAAGGGAACACAATTTTCTTTCAGCAGAGTGGACCGTTTTTCTACCTTGTCAGCGTTTTCTTTTCCCAAAATTCTGACTTGGCCAGGAAACCAACAGAATCGAATTGTGAAATTATTTTTTAGCGAACCATATACACTGATGGAAAAAAAAATCCCAACACCAAGAAAAAATTATTGTACAGTAATGAAATTTTAGGAATACATTTGTCTAGGTAGCATATTTAATTGATTAAAGTTTCAAGATCACAGGTAGAGCCATTGGCGAGAAGAGCCATTTCAAATGTGAAATGTTGGTACATTAGTAACCGGTGTAACCGCCAGAATTTCGAATGCACGCATGCAAACGGGCATGCATTGTGCCGTACAGGTGTCGGATATCAGTTTGTGGGATGGAGTTCCATGCCTGTTGCACTTGGGTGGTCAATGCAGGGACGTTAATGCTGGTTGTGGATGACGCTGGAGTTGTCGTCCAATGATGTCCCATACGTGCTCGATTGGAGAAAGATCTGGTGATCTAGCAGGCCAAAGCAACATGTCGACACTCTATAGAGCATGTTGAGTTACAACAGCGGTATGAGGGCGAGCGTTATCCTGTTGGAAAACACCCCCTTGAATGCTGTTCATGAATGGCAGCACAACAGGTTGTATCACTAGACTGACGTACAAATTTGCAGTCATTGTGCATGGGATAACCACGAGAGTGCTCCTGCTGTCATACGAAATTGCTCCCCAAACCATAACTCCAGGAGTAGGCCCTGTGTGTCTAGGCCGCAGACAGGTCACTAGCAGGCGTTCACCTGGCCTCCTTCTAACCAACAAACGGCTATCACTGCGACCAAGGCAGAACCGGCTTTCATCAGAAAACACAACAGATCTCTACTCCGTCCTCCAGTGAGCTCTAGCTTGACACCACTCACGTCGCAAACGGCAGTGGTTTGGAGTCAGTGGAATGCACTGTACAGGGCGTTTGGCTCGGAGCTGTCCTTGAAGTAACCGATTTGTAACAGTTCGTTGTGTCACTGTGGTGCCAACAGCAGCTCGAATTTCAGCTGCAGACGCATTACGATTAGCCACAGCCATACGCCGAATACGACGGTCTTCCCTCTCAGTAGTACCACGTGGCCACCCGGAACCTGGTCTTCTTGTGGCAGTACCTTCCCTTGACCACTGCCGCCAATACTCATGCACAATGGATACATGCCTGCCAAGTCTTTCAGCAATATCGCGGAAAGAAAACCCACCTTCTAGTAGCCCTACAACACAACCTCGTTCAAACTCAGTGAGCTGTTGATAATGGCTTCTTCGTCTTCTCAGAGGCATCCTTGACTAACATTAACCTACTACGTCAAATCTCAATTGTAAATAACGATCACGAACCTTACAGCGTTTATTTAAAGCAAACCTCATTTGCAAGTTCATAGTTCGCTACTAGCGCCACACTTACGCACGTAGCTCGAAATTTGAATCGACGTCATCTTTCAGATGTATAAACACGCCTATAAAATTTCGTTTATCTAGCACCGCTCCTTCCTAGTGTTGGGATTTTTTTTTCCTTCAGTGTATGTGAAAAATATTTAGAACTTAAGAGATGGCTTTGCGATGACACATTTTTAAAAGCTGCAATACTACTTATAGAGTCAGTATATATAATGAACAGATCATAATAATCTACATTCCACTACAAGTGCATTTACTTGATATTTCCATCATTAGATTAGATTCCATTTAGTCAAGGAATTATCTTGTGAACTTTGAAAAAAAAAGACAAAAATATAAGCAGTTATTTCTAGTCTTTTATCGCAGAAATATCCATTATCATTCAATTAACACATCATTATAAAATGCATAATGCTTTCAAAATGAATATTTTAAGTGCTTAGAAGGATGCATATATTTTTAGAAATTTTTTATCTAAACGATATTCTAATTATATTTAAATATATTTCAAACATTCCACGCGTTTTAATTTTTGACAAATTTACATAAAAAGGATAAGGAAGATTTTGATGAAACATTTCTAGAAAAATAGGCATGAATATCGTGTTTAGTAGTTTGTTGGGTAGTCAAAAGGCAATTTTAATTCGGTAAAACACATTAATATTAAAATTCAGTGTTTGTAATAAATATATTCATATGAAGAAATCTTGTAATTATAATTACAAAATCCTGCCCTGTTTTATTCCCAAAAAATTTATGTAGGATAATAAGCAAGAGATGGTAGAAATCGTTAAAAGCCAAACTGCCAGGAATATTTTAATATTTTTCAAAATTTTTACTGTATATTTATTTATAAATGTTTTTAATTTTTAATTTTTATTTTTAAAAAATAATGTATATTTGTTTCAAATAGTTTAAAAAAAAGCATTTTGTGTATTTATATTTTACTATACATACAAAAAACGTCATTATACTATAGGATTAATACGGAAAAAATGCTAATTGAGCCTATTTTTCTCTTAAATTATATTATCATAATATAATAATAAGATGATGATGGTTGGTTGATAAGTAATTAAAGTCTACAATAGAAGCTGCAAACGAATTTCGAAATATATTTAAACGTTTTTCTTGCGTTATTAAGAAAACAATGAAAAACATTATCATATAATTATCAGTTTATTAGTATAAGTTGATTACTAAAAACTCTGTTGAGTGCATTAATCTTTCTTAGATCTGTATTTATATAAATAAGAATGGATGTTTGTCTCTTAAGCCTTCCTAAACCGTTCTTCCGATTGCGATGAGACTGGGTCAGCTTATTGTTTACACCTACGGGATGGTTAAAGGGAGAGTACAATGATCTAAAATAATATAAAAAATGGAATCTCAACCGCATCTATTTACTAAGGATTCATCTCCAAATAACCCGCTGAGGAGACAATAGATTCTGCAGAAGTGCTAAATATAAGTTAAAGGTTAATTTTTTGTAGTTATAGAAGGCAAATGTCACCCAAGTCATTTTCAGAGCCAACACCTTTATGACAGATTATGCGAAGAAGTTTTGGACAGACCAACCCCAGGAGTTTTATATTTTAATTAAATTTTAGCGTTTTTCGCAGTAACCATCAAAAATATGGTAGCACAAATAATTTTGCATCATCTTATTTTTCAAAAATTATCTTTTCAACTATATTAACGATTTTATGGTATAAATATGTTTTCTATGTTTAATCAATTTTGAAAGAAAATATTTAATCCCATTTTCTAAAATTAAATTTGAGGATTCTGAACGAATATGAAACGAATCACGAGATACAATCAACAGTTTCTTTCACGACCCTTCTGAAAGAATACCAAGCTTTACAATTCTAAAAGAATACACAAATCTAATATATAAAAATGAATAATTGTTTGTTTGTATTTTATGTACATCCTATTTCGATAAAACATTGCCAAATTATTAATTGATTAAACTTAACATTATTTTTTTCGTCGACAGCAACTCGCCGGGTTTCAGCTAGTTAATAATAGAGAAAGATATTTGCTTAACGTTTACAGGTCGCTAGGTTGGTTGATTTGGTTTTTTGTCACAAGAGCCATTCTTGGCCATACTGTGACATTCTCATGGTAAAAGGTAAAAATTTGTTGATGTTTGAAATCTCATATATAATTTCGTATTTTTATGAATAAAATAATATGAAACAGCTAAAGGAGACAAAATACGACATCTTTGTTTTACAATAACAATTGAAAATGGAAAGTATTTAAGATATCTGACTACGTTAAAAACACTAGTTAACGACGACATTGACACATTTTTATTTTATTGTTATTTCTTGTAACTCAGACATTCCTCTTTCCAAAACAGTTTATCTTTTCTAGGAAAAGGAAGGCATTACCTAATATCTATCCAAGGTCACATATTTTTCAGCTAAAATTTCTCTTTCACTTCAATTTTCTCAAAACTTCCATTTTCATACAAATTCTCCCCCGTTAACATGATATCTCAAAAACTAGCAGAGGTATTTACATAAACATTTCAAAATGTGTTTTAAATAATATGGGCAATGAAATGAACCAAAAGTTTTATGGTTGGTGAAATACGTCTTCATTTATAGATGTTTTTTGAAAAATTAAACTGTGGATTGATGGAAAAAATGCATATATACGTCTATTTTTACCCATCACTTCTTTGCTTTTTTAAATATTTTTTAGATTTTGGTTCATTTCATTCATCACTATATTCTATAACTTGTGTACAAAGAAAAATAGAATGGCCGCATTACCATTTCGAGTAGAATGTTCACCGTTTTGGTTCAATTTCATTAAAATTTACTCCTAATTTTCCTATTTTTCAAAATTTATATTTTCAAACAATTTTTTGTGTTTATATTATTTTGTACCATAATTGACAATACATCTAAAATCCTTAGTTTTAAATAATTTTTGAAAAATACCAATTTTTCAAAAATTTTCTTTTGAACGTATTCGGGTACCTTAACTTGAATGTATAGTAAAGGAAGCATAGCAATTAAAAATATATTAATCGCTAATTAATAATAATTATAAACAAGCGATAAACAATGTGGATAGTCATACAATAGGTGATTTATATTTGACGGCTGAAAAAAAATTATAGCGATGTTATTCAAAAGCTGACTTGCAGCACAGACCGTTTGACGTAGAGCTACAAAATGTACCACAAAATATGCATTGAAAGATAGGGAAAAAGCATCTTAAAGTATTTTCGGAGAATTTGAATTAATTAAACATTAAATTTGATTTTACTATTTTTGTACTATATTTTCTGAAAATAGTACTGCATAAAACTATCTTTAATATTTTAAAATATAAATTTTCTTTTTACTGATATCAATTTAATGGATGTGCAATTTTTTTTCCTAACTTTTGACAATTTTTAAGAATATTTTTCAGATAACTTTAAGCATTTCATTACAGCTTCGAAATAAAAACCATTTTAAAATATAAAATTTCTTTTTATTAATATTAATTTAGTAAATGTGCAATTTTTTTCCTAACTTTTGATAATTTTTGAAGAATATTTTTTTAGATAACTTTAAGCACTTCATTACAGCTTTGCAATAAAAACCATTTTAAAGTATAAAATTTCTTTTTACTGATATCAATTTAGTGAATGGGCAATTGGTTTCCTAACTTTTGACAATTTTTAAGAATATTTTTTAAGATAACTTTAAGTACTTCATTACAACTTTGCAATAAAGTTTGTCTGAAGAAAAGTTTAGAAGTTAAAGAAAAGTTTGTTATAACATTTGAATAAAAATTAAAATTTGTTTAAATCAAATGTTGTAACAAACTTTTTATCATCTGTTGAAAGACAGATGATTCTGTTTATTACTTGTGTAGCTTACAAGAGAAATTAGAAAGTGAAGTGACAGAGTTTCAAAGGATAGTTAAAAAGTATATAATGTGATCATGACAAATAATGTGAAAGCAAGAGACTTGACTGCTCTAGAAAGCCTCATGATAATAAAAAATTTAACAGTGTAGATAAATATGTTAAAATAATGTAACTTTAATACTATCATACTTTGTTCCTGTGAAAAGTATTCCCCGATATATATTATACGCTTAATATATATTATAAATATCCTTAACTCTTTGTAACATGTTGAAAAATGCTACCTAATAACTTTATGATATACATAGTGTTCATGAAAAATTCTGCACCTTTCAACCTATCAAAATGAAATATTGCACACTGTTATTATCTTCAGATGCGTTATATTATTATACATAACATTCGAGAGTGTAGTGAACAGCAATAATGAGACCCGCTTGGTTGCAGTTACAGTTAAAATTTTTGAGCTTTCGAAACTACCTTTTTACATCTCAAAGTAATTAGCTCGTTGGAAAATATAAAGGTGAGGTAAATGATTTTGGAACTGTATATGTTTGGCGGTGTTTTATTGTGGTATCGCGCCAATGTGGAGATTGAATTCCGCCAAGGTTCGAACTCGCGATCTTACGATTTGCAGCCGCGTAACATATCCGCTAGACAAAAATTAGACATTAATTTCGGATCTTTTTATTGTAAAAAAGTTGTTTTTGACTGAACTAAAAAATACTTGATTGAATAAAAAGGCCAAATAAAAAACTATAGATCCTATTTTCTGTTGTTGGGGCGTAAATGTTGAAAACCGTAAAAAGTCCAAATAGTGTTTCTTCATTTGAATTCTCAAACACGCTTGAAAAATTAATACTTACGTGAAGCAACATGATGATTTCGTAAAGCTTCATAATGTAAATGAACTAAGTGTTTATTTCGGAACCTTCGTCAAAAAATGAGATCATTGTTTCTGACAAAGTGCATACGACGTAGTGAAAAAACTGAAGAAACCAGCTGCTCGTGATGGAGCAAGATTCGGATTCTTGTCGAAGTTGCTGTGGAAATACATAATATCATGATAGAACATATCAGATGCAGACTGAAAGTGAGCCTGATCGAATTAGGACGTACTGTCCAAGTTGCACAGAAATACCACACAATATTGTATGGCATAAATCATTATTTGCAATATTATGTGATATTGTGGAACATTGGTTAATATCATATAAATAGATCAATATTGTGCAACAGCCTGTGCTGCTTAGGTGAAACATCCTTCTGTGTTGTTGTTGTCTAATGCCACTTGGTCATACCAAGCCGGAGTGAGCAGAGTTTTCGAATGAAGGCAGAGGTGTGTGCCTTTCGTTATTACCGAGCACCGTTCAGGTGAAAGGACGTCTTTGCTCGAACATACACGACTTAACACTTTTTAGGGGGTGGTGGAACTCACTCATACACTCATTCCTCCATCTGCAAGTCAGAATTGAGATCCCAATCAGAGACCGACTCATCCCTGATTCAGTACCCACAGAGGTATCGTTTGTTATGGGAACTTGGAGGACTTTGCAGTCAATGTGCCCCCACTCCCATGAGCCAACACAGCGGTCTTTGCCCGAGACGAGGACAGAACCCGCGACCTTTCGGTTACGAGACGAACGCTCTACCAACCAGGCTACCACGGCCTACTCTGTGTTTTGTTGATCTACATGAATCTTTATTGATTTCTGCATATTTAGATGTTGCATTTGGTGACATGCATGAACGTATCACTTCTGTAGACTCATTTTTCATCTGATGTGAAAAGGAAAGTTCCCTAGTGGCTCACAAATATTGTACAACATTGTTTGACATTGATCAATATTCGCAATATTGAATATTGTTTAATATTAAATAATATCGCGCAATATTATAAAATATAGTGTAATAGAGTGTTTACTTGGGTTGTTGGTCTCAGTGAACGGAATTGGGCGATATTTTTTTTCTCTGACTGACAGCGTGACTTCTCAGAAATGCGTGCATTAAATTGCTAAAATTCCGCACATGTCTCATCAATACCCTTACAGAGGGTGACTACGCGTTACGATATGGTAAATACGCGTGACTGAAGGCGACTACGCGTTTTCTCTATCCAAATTATTAGAAGAGGGGGCTTCCATGTGATATGTGGAAGTGTATGTCGAAGCATTGCCCCATTCTAGAATCGCAGCAGCGGAATGCTTTTAAAGGCATGGTAAGAAAGAGATTTGGTACTCCTTGTCATATAGTAACACTTATAACATGTGTTTCTCCAGCGAATCCATTTCATACAGATATTCTAACTTCATGCGATCGCGTTTCGCTTTTGTGAATCGTTTCTCATCAGATATAAACAAGAAAGTAGATGATCTCTATGGATATTAAGGTATCCGACAACGTTCGAAGGAAAATTTTTTGAAAATACTGTTTAAATCTGTGGTTTTTAGATGTATTGTTAATTATAAAACAAAATACTATAAATACAAAAACAATTATTTGGAAGTATTATATATTTTGAGAAATATGAAACTGGGTAGTAAATTTTAATGATATTTAAACAAAACGGTTAACACTCTACACAAAATGGTAATGCGGCCATCCTATTTTTATTTGTACAGAAGTTAGAGAATACAATGATGAATGAAATGGACTAAAATCTAAAAAAAAGTTGTGATGCAAAGAAGTTACGGGTATAAACATATGTGTACTTTTTCCGTAAATTCATAACTCAATTGCTCTAAAAACACCTATAAATGAAAAAAGTATTTGAACACAGTAAAACTTTTAGTTCATTTCATTGCCTGTATTATTTAAAACACACTCTAAAATGCTTATGTAAATACATCAATTAATTTTTAAGATATCATGTGAACGGTGAAGAATTTTTATGAAAAGGAAAGTTTTGAGAAAATGGAAGTAATATATAGCTGAAAAATACGTTTTGCGCAAAATTCCCTTAGATGAGATGGCGGTCATTCCTTTTCCTAGAAAAAATAGACTATTCATCTAAGAGAAAAGTCTAAACTACAAAAAATAGTTTTAAAAAAATCGCCAATGTGGTCGATAATCAGTGTTTTTAAAGTATTCGGATACCTTAAGAACGGACGAGACGCATTTCTTCTTAACAGGCAAAGTGATCTTCATGAAATGGAAGGTACTGGAATGACACAAATCTTCTGATGGAAATCCAATAACCTTATATGAAGTTTGTGGTGTAACAAGCAAATTGATTTTCTGTTGTTCTTGAAAGAAGAATAACTATCCATTACCACTTTATGTCTCGGCTTCGGAACCGGAGGGTTTCAGGTTCGAAACTCCATTCCATCGAAGATCCGTCGCGTGAAGGGGTCTCTGGCACGGTCAATCTGTCAGGCCAAACGTTCTCCCGCTGGTGTGGAGACGGGGGTGCCACTTCAGGTGCCGTCCACGTCATCTGACCGTGGTTCAAAATGACTAGGTTCGTCCTAAAATAGCCCTCTTTTTTCCTTAAACGGGACGTTAATATAACTAAAATAAACTAAACCATTACCACTTTATTTCATTTACTGTCTCATAAGATGACACCTTCTATTTTGGTAATACTTTCTTTAAATTTGATTGAAATGGAAATCCATCAAATATTTGACTTATCTATGAATTCGAAGTAATTTTATTACCAAATTATAATCGTTATGAAGGATTTATTTTTTGTTTCCAACTATGAAAATTCAATTAATCGATGCACGTATGTCATGTCGGCAAAACAATACAAGAGTTTATTTTCTGTTCTGCCACACCAAGCCGAATGAGCTAAACTCTTTCGAATGAAGGCAGAAGTATGTGCCTTTTCGTTGTTAATGAGTACCGTTAAGATGAAAGTACGACTTTGCTCGACACAGCCCCAATTTAGGGGGCGGTCGAACTCATCCATACACTCATTCATCTATCTTCAAGTCAGAATTGAGATCCCAATCAGAGATCGACTCGGTCCCGATTCAGTACCCCCAGATGTATAATTTGTTATGGGAATTTGGAGGACTTTGCAGTCACGACCTATTGAACGTACCCCCCACTGCCATGAGCCAACACGGCGGCCTTTGGATAGAACCCGCGACCTTTCGGTTACGTGACGGACGCTCTACCAACCAGGCTACCGCGGTCCCAGAGTTTATTTTTGTTGGTCTAAAACAATCTCCATCATTATGAAACAATGATTAGGAATTACTAAATAGAGTAGCTAGATTTTTTAAGGGCATCAGATGAAAATTCCCTAGCTTAAAAAATGATATTCATGTCGAATCTGTGAGATTTGCCTGATTTTATTGATACTATCCAACGTGCAACTATACATATTTCTATGAGAGATTCTTATTTCTGTTAACAATTTTCGGAACATCATGCTTAATCAAGTATGATAATTTATCATCGGAAATTCTGTTACTTGTGTTAAACTTTTTCAAACTTTTCTCTCAATAGGTTGTTTCCAATATTCTATTTATGGTTTTCCAGTATGCTGATTCTATGGATTCTATGATTATAAAAAATGGTAATTTCATGTAAAAATGTTGAATTTTTTAAAACTGTAGCCTTAATTGTACAAGCTGCATAATTATTATTTACTAAAATCTCGAATACATGCCTTCAAAATTGTGTCTCATATTTTATTTTGATTGTTTTAAGGAAACACCCACCTGTGATTCATAAATAGCAAAAGTTTCTTTTTTTTTCTCCTAATGAATCTTCATGTATTATTACGAAAGTTCCTTTTGCATTTCTAATTTTAACTTTTTAACGGGCAAAAGACGTTTTTTTTCAAAATTTAGATTTTTACTCTACGATTGGAGAAAAAAACTCAATTATGATCAAAAAAGTATATTTAAATATTATTGTAATGGCTGTTATTTATAACCGGGTTAGTAGCATGTTTACCACTGCACATTAAAAGAAGCGACATTTTATTGATTTATTCAATAGTAAAAATATGAAATACAAATAATTTTACAAATAAATATACATTTTTGTAAAACCATTTATTATTGTTATTTTAATATTTAAAATATATTATTTACACATGAAGTGAGTGACAGAAAGACAGACACAATGCAAATTACCAAGTGCCTTATTTCTTAACCACTTAACTATTTTCTTTTCTTTACTATCTAATAAGATGGCCACTTCTATTTTGGGAATATTTTCTTAAATTGATTTAAATGGATATCCATTGAATTTTTGACTTATCTATGCATTGGAAGTAATTTTAATATTGAATTATAATCATTATGAATGGTTTATTTTTTGCGTACGACTATTGAAATGCGATAAATTGATGCACGTATGGCATTCGGGCAAAACATTTAAGCGGGTAATAATTCTAGGGAAGCAACAAAAAACAAGAGCTGCAAACTAAAGAACATTACATGTTGAACGTAGCACTTTTGTCCGTTTCTGGCTAGTTTTGGTGTTGCAATGTTTGTAAGATATTTTAAAGCGGTGGTAGAATGTTTACAACCAACTTAAAAAGGGTTGAAAATCAAAATGGTACGCTTTTTGAAAATATATTCTACATTATTATTGAAAAGAGAGGAAAGAATTTTTCTCTTCTGATGTAAGATAATACTTGAATCTTCTTTTTAATTTATTATACAAACACTGAAAAAAAAGCAGACACATTTTGTGAACAGATATAATATTTTTACAAGTAAACATGTGTATCAAATATACAATAAACTGTGCCTACTTATCTAATTAATATTTAAGGAGTATGATAATTATGAATATTAATTGCAAAATATTTTAGTAGTGAGATTATAATTGTTATCATAGACAAACTATCCAAGACTAAAGAGATCTGTGAAGTACAGTAAAAGCTCCTTATTCGTTCTTCCTTCATTCGCCTTTTCACTATTCGCGGATTAAAAAAAATGTAACCCAATTCCTATATTCGCGGATCTAATAAGCACATGCATAATAATAAAAGGTTTCCAACCCAATATCCTTTGTAAATGCCGTCAAATGGACTAATGAAAAAAGTAAAATAGATCTTATCACAACTTTGTCTAAAGTATGCTGCTAAATGCAAACTGCAAACATAGCCGAAATCGCGAATTGAATAGGGCGAGATGGGTTCGATCAGATAGAATCAAGTGACATTCAGGAAGGGCTTGAATCGCAAGATGAAGAATTGATTGAAACCAATTTGGAGGATATGTTCAATTCGTAGCCCATTGAAGAAGAGGCTTCAGCAAACACTGGAAACGTGACATTTAATATAAAAAATCTTAGTGAAGGTTTAAGAATGGCAAATGAGTTTTTCGATTTCTTTATGAACATTGATCCGTCTATGGAACGAAGTCTTATTTTTAAGAGGCAAATGGCTAATGCGACTGCTGCGTAACCGTCTGAATGGAAGGATCTTTTAAAAATTGTCAAGCAAGAGAAAATGACAAAATTCTTTAAACTGTTGACTAAGCCTTAAGATAATGAATCAAAATGTTCAAACATTTCAATTAAATTGATTTTTTTTATATATTTGGTTTTTTATTTTGTCATCTAGGAACATATTCCCTATAATACCATATAAATTACCATTCCGTATTCACGGCATATTTATGGAACAAATACCTCATGAATAAAGAGCTTTTACTGTATTAAAGCAACAATAAATTAGAGATTTAAAAGTTGTAGTAGAAGAGAAAGAAATAAAAATTACTTTTGGGGGAAAAAATCATTTTCAAGGTTTTAATGATGATTATTTCGAAATGAAAAACTAGCAATGCAAGCAGTTGAATACCAGAATTTGATTTTTAGAAAGAATAATTAGTTTTAGTACATTTTTCATACTTTTCAGATTAGAAACTCTTCACGGAAAAACGAATTTATTACAAGCAAAGATTATAAAGTCTGCATCGAAACTCGCTTATAAATGATAAATATCAGATACTTCTTTTTAAACCTGACACAACTTGACAAAACTATAAAACAACTTGGACGGATTTATGAATGGATAATCACATCTTTTTACTCTTTACCAACAGAAATGGAAGAATTCTTATTAATTCTCTATGTATCAGGTTTTCTGGAATTTTCCCTAACATTATAACATAAATTTAGATAAATTGATTTAAATTATTCTGCTCATGTCTTGTCACAACTTGTAGATTCCTGCATAGTTCACCTGCTTCCTTTACTGACAAGTCAGAATCAGTATGGCGCTTCTTAACTGATTTGCGTCTGACGCTACCTTCTTGAGAAGCCAGTCACGCACAAGTGCTTCTTATCTTAATATTGAAGGTCGTGAATGGGGTCTAATTTACCCCATGAAGAATATTCATTTCGATAGACATAAAAACATTTTTTTAGACATAAAACATTTATAAAATTGAGACGAATTTGTTAATGGTCGTTTGACAACAATTTGCAAATTTGGATTCCTTGGATGCTGCAATCGGCGAAAAAGTTTGAAACTGCTTACAAGAAAGAAAATTTATAGCATGTTGATTCGCAGTGCAAGAAATGTGAGAAACAACATAGAGATATATATTTTAAGTAAAGTAAAGAATTTGAAAGTTTTTCATTCACATTCAACTGGAGTTTTGAGCTCCCAGGAATATATCAAGAAGAAATTACACCTCATCTCGAAACTCTTTCGTCGTATTCAAAGTTAAATTATTTCCTTTTTCTACTTTTAGTATTAAACAGTAATTTTTTTCTTTTAAAAATTCCAGTATAAGTTGTATTGCGCAATTTGAGATTAAAGAAAAGTATAATCCAACCCTACCTGTGGAAAGGCTAACAAATAAAAAAATTAAAAATCTGTGAAATTTTGTGAAGTTATACAGCGGCTGCCAAAATTATAGACATAATTGAAAATTGTTATGCTTTCTAACTTTGAATGTGTATGTTGTGGTTTTCAATGGCACTGGCCATTGACAAGCCCATTGATCGCTGTCAGCGATTTCAAGCTTAAGCTAGCGTCCCTTGTTTTTCAATAGCACCAACTAGGATCAAGAGTACGACTTTGTTGCATCACATTCGCTTGTGCAGTCCCTTTTTACGGGGGGCACATTCACTCTACTCACGTATTGAACACACTGTTTGAAAAGAGATTATATCAAATATTTGTATTGCTCAGTTGGCAACCGCTGTAAATAGTTAATTATGTTTTTAGAAGAATAGAGTGATGTGTTTTGCTATTTTTAGTCTAAATTGATACCACTCTGGTCACACACACACACATTCCATAAAAAAAAACGTATTTATATCAGAATATATTGCCCGGTAAGGGGAGAAGTCAAAAGACTATTTTACGAATTTAATTGAAAATTTGCCGAGATAGCCTGGTTGGTCGACACACACACATTCTCTTTTATTATTTGTGGGGAGAAAGATATCGTTCGGTATACTATCTCAGAACCTAATCGAGGTGGAGTGTTACCTTATTATGCGCTAGTTAAAAAGGAATGCATTGCGGTAGTTAAAAATGAATACAAGGCGCATTCTATTAATATATCTAGAATACCATTTATGGATATACAGAGAATACCATCGGTGTGTGTTCGATTTCGGTATCTCTTCTTACGAAATTACGTAGAACGAGGAGGTAGGTTTGTAGCTGGACTGACCTATGGTGCTCTAGTCACGTATAAATGGTGGATTTTAGAAAAACAACGTGTCTCGAATCCTTTATCCTTCACGAAGATATGATTCAATTCCTTTCCTTGAAATCAGAACGAAGATACATCACTTTTTTTCTCAACATTTCTGACTTTCTTAAATTTCATAATAGTTTTTTTTAATGATCCTTCTTTAATGGCATGCAAAAATTTTATAATTTCAACCTTTAACACTGATTGATTAATTGTTCTTTCTAAAACCAAAAAGGGATGATGATCTTTTTTACATAATCAGTTAAAAACGCCGACAGTAAAACATTAGGTAAATACATAACCTTTGAATATATCATTTTTTTTTCAATTCCTGATATTACTTTGCACTCACCCTATATAGTATATTGTTCAAATTTTTAGTAGTTAATGAAATACTTTTTATTCATTCACTGAAATTCAAATACATTTTTTAAAATTTGTAGTGGATGACACTCGATGTTAATACAGTTTTTTTAATATTGATTAATTCCTTAAATTTAATTCCTTTTCAACACTTTAATTAGACTTTCAGCAGTTTGTAATGAATTTGGAAATCACTGGCAGTAGCTCTATCGGTAAAATGCAAGGATTTTAGTATTTTTCACGTGAAGGTGAAGAATGCGAGGTCAATTCTTGAGAACACTAATAATTTTTTACTCTTAATAATTTTTTTGATAATTATTTAATAAAATGTAACTGAAATAAAAATTCTCTTTATTATCTTAAGTAGGAAGTGAACTAATTTTTTTTTATATTTTGTTATTTTGATGACTTCAATATATTAAAACTTCCCAATAAATGCCCTACAAAATGGTACAAATATCTCTATTATCAGTCAAGTATATATCGAGTTTTCTCTTTCAAACATACAGACACTTTCAGGAGACTTCATTTTATATTATGTATAAAAGCAGTTTCAACAGTATTTTAAAGAAAACTGAAATTAACTGGCAGTAGCTCAATCACTCAAATGCAAGCATTTCAGTATTGCGAAGAATGCGAATTCAATGCTAGTGAAAATGAATAATTCTTTTTATACATTTCGATAAAAAGTCACTAAAATAAAATTTTTCTTTGCTGACCTAAATAGAAACTGCATTTTTTAGATATATATATTACTTATTTTCATCCTGAAAGTTTAAAATAAAATTTCTGATTTTTATAATTGCTACAATACGAATGATACTAAATGCATTGATATTATTTTACTGACATGCGCTCTTACTGCAATGAATTTATAACTACGCTTCCACAATTTCAGTCAGGGGCAAAATGATTTAACCCATTTCCATCATATGAAAATATGAAAAAAAAGGCCCATTTCACGGAAAATTTATATTTTATATTTAGGTGTAAAATGGTAGAAAAGTAGAAAAAAAAATCCTTTTTCAGCATTATTTGTTTGTTATTTTTTTTAGTGTGGTCATATTTGAAATTTGGGATGCATAGAGGTATAAAGTATGAATGGCAGATAAAGCTCTTTATTCGCGGGGTATATGTTTCATAAATATGCCGTGAATACAGAAACCGTGAATATGGAATGGTCATTTATATGGAGTTATAGGGGATACGTTCCGAGGTGACGGAATAATAATAATAAAAAAAATATCTATACAAAATCAATTTAATTGAAGTTTTTGAACATTTTGATTAATTATCTTAAGGCTTAGGCAATGGTTTGAAGAATTTTGTAACTTTTCTCTTGCTTGGCAGTTTTTAAAAGCTCCGTCCATTCAGACTGTTACGCAGCAGTCGCACTAGCAATTTGCCTCTTAAAAATAAGACTTCGTTCCATAGACGAATCAATGTTCAGAAAGAAATCGCAAAGCTCATTTGCCACTCTCAAACTTTTACTAAGATTTTTCAAATGAAATTCCAGTGCTTGTGGAAGCCTCTTCTTCAATGGGCTGTGAATTTCACATTTCCTCCAATTCGGTTTCAGTCAAATCTTCATTTTGCGATTCCTGAATGTCATTTGATTCTATCTGTTCGAACTCATCTCGTCCTATCCCATTCGTGATTTTGGATATGTTTGCAGTTTGCTTTTAACAACATACTTTAGACAAAGTTGTAATAAGATCTATTTTACTTTTTTTTATTAGTCCATTGAACGTCATTGAAGCCGGCGTCCTGGCACAGGGGTAGCGTGCCTTCCCGTGTTCTGGGCGTACCGGGTTTGAATCCCGGTTCGTGCATGGTTGTTACTCTGTGTTCTGTCTGCGAGGCAAGTGAATATGCCCCCCGGTAAAAAGGGGTTGAGCAAGCGAATGTGTTTGTGTCATCCTCATTTGAGCTAGAAGTCAGACTTCTGCCCTCTGTGTGCTCGGGGGCCTATCCCATCAGAAGCTACTGCACCCATTTTCCGTTGAAACACTGACATGAGAAAAAAAAACGGCTTTGACATAGGACATCGGGTTGGATATCTATTAGAATCCTTTTA
Source organism: Argiope trifasciata (assembly GCA_026543055.1). Taxonomy (NCBI): domain Eukaryota; kingdom Metazoa; phylum Arthropoda; class Arachnida; order Araneae; family Araneidae; genus Argiope; species Argiope trifasciata. Next base: position 855,406 of record JAPMOQ010031752.1, read on the forward strand.
TTAGGTATATACTTATTAGATCCGCGAATAAAGAAATTTTTATCCGTGAATATAGGAATTGGGTCGCATTTTTTTTACCCGCGAATAGTGAAAACGCGAATGAAGGAAGGTCGAATAAGGAGCTTTTGCTGTATATGCATAGCATATAATAGGATGCAGCGTATATATACGCTCTAGTGATAGTGATCAGGGAAATGGAGCGTATATATACGCTATTGGTGCAAATGGGTTAAGGTGTCCGACTACGTTCAAAACACTACTTATCGTCTACAGAGGCGAATTTTTGTAAAATTGTTGTTTCTTGTAGTTTACATTTTCCTCTTTCCAAAACAGTTTATCTTTTCTAGGAAAAGGAAGGTCTGGTCTGTCTTCCAGGGTCACATATTTTTCAGCCAAAATGTGTCTTTCATTTCAGTTTTCTCAAAACTTTAATGTTCACAAAACATCTCCACTGTTAACATGATTTCTGAAATACTAATAGAGGTATTTGTATAAAAATTTCAGCGTGTGTTTTGAATTATACGGGCAATGAAATGAGCCAAAATTTTTATCGGTGGTGAAATACTTTTTACATTTATAAGTGTTTTTAGAAGAATTAAGTAGTAAATTGATGTAATAAATACAAATATATGCATATTTTTACCCATCACTTCTTTGTATCTCAACATTTTTTTTAGATTTTGGTTCATTTCATTCATCTTTGAATTCTGTAACTTGTGTACAAAGAAAAATAGGATGGCTGCATTACAATTTTGAGTAAAATGTCAACCGTTTTGATTCAGTTTTCTTTAAATTTCCAAGATTTTTCCTATTTCTCAAAATATATTTTATTTTTAAATAATTTATTTGTATTTTTAGTATTTTGTCTCATAATTGACAATACATCTAAAAACCGTAGCTCTAAATAGTTTTTAAAAAAATTCAATTTTTCAAAAATTTCTTCAAACGTAGTCGGATATCTTAAAGAAAAATTTCTGAAATTGAGATGTCATATATTATTATTCTTAACCATAAAGAAAAAAAAATCCAGAGAAAAATTAATTTCGTAGTCAAGTGAATTCTTTGAATTTAAGTTTTTTGTAGAGGAAATGTCATATAAATTTTCAATTCTAAGACTTCTGTAAGACAAAATAATCATTTTGAACTACAAGATTTATTCACAAAATATCACTGGAAAAAATACCATTGTAATATTAATATTTAATTTGCCTTCATATTACTAAAGGTGAAATTCTGTAGTTGATTTTACATTCGTTTCCTCATTTTTATATGCTCATGAATTCAGGATGAAACACGATATTTTAATATTACCGTAACTTTATCTTCGATTAATTTATAAATTTAATTAAATTTTTATTTACTACGAATACGCCACCTGGTTGTGAAATTGTGATTTCGAGATATTTGGACATATAATATAGAAATAGAAAATTTTGATTATAAAACTGAAAAATAAAAATATTCAAAAGGAAAACTATTCTACGTTAGACTGTAGCGTTATAAATAATAAAACTGTTCTTTTTTTATCACATTTATTCATAAATGAATTATTACATTATAATAGCATTTAATTGTGAAGTCGGTGACCAGGCATAGGGGGAGCGTTTCTTTCCCGTGATCTGGTAGCCCCGGGTTTGAGTCCCGGCTCGGGCATGGTTGTTCTATGAGATGCATGAATGTGTCCCCCTGTAAAAAGGGATTGTGCAAGCTAATGCGTGTGTGTCATTTTCATTTGAGCAAGAAGTTAGGCTTCTGCTCTCTGGGTGCTCAGCGGTCTTCACTCTCAAAAGATACTGGTGGGCCGCGGTGGCCCGGTGGTAAGGTCTCGGCCTCGGAACCGGAGGGTTTCAGGTTCGAGACTCGCTTCCACCGAAGATCCGTCGTGTGAGGGGGTCTCTTGCACGTTAAATCTGTCAGGCCAAAGTCCTCCCGCTGGTGTGGTGTGGTGTGGAGAGGGGGGTGCCACTTCAGGTGTCGTCCTCGTCATCTGACCGTGGTTCAAAATTACGAGGTCCGTCCCAAAATAGCCCTCGTGTTGCTTTAAACGGGACGTTAATATAACTAAACTAAACTAAACTAACTCAAAAGATACTGCACCCCCTTTCCATGGAAACTCGGACGCGACATCATCATCTTTTAGTTGTGAAACGAATTTGAATTAGTTTTTTTTTTTTAGAGTTTAGATCGTCACTTTTTACGATATTGAATTCACAGATTTAGAAAAATATGTTCTCAAAACAGTTGTGAATTCTTAGTTAAATTGCTTAATGATAATATGGGAGCCACAGTGACTTAATGGTGAGGATTCGGATTCAGAGTCAGAGGGTTTCACGTTCGAAACCCGATTCCACAGAAGAGTCATCGTGTTAAAGTGTCTAGTGTATGTTAAATCAGTCGGAACTAAACGCGGTACTACAGGTGTGGTGTGGAAGATTGGAGAGGAGGATGCCTTCTCAGGTGTCTACCTCGTCCTCAGTTCTAAATGACAAGGTCCGTCCCAAAATATCATTAGTGTTGCTTTAAAACGAGTTGTTCACGCAACTAAAAGTGGGAATGATGAATCACGAAATATCTACTTCAAAAATGTCCAGTCTCAAAAATTTTTAAGCCATTTTTAATTGATTATTCCTTGGCTGAAGCTCATGAAATTCGTGTGTGATACGTCTCTGAAATTTCGTAATCTATCACGTGAAAGTGTAAATCATTTTCTTTCCCTGAATGATATCTTTTTATTTGCATACCATATAGTTTCCCTTTTGTGACACAATTTTATTTTTATCATTATACATTTTTATTTACTCCTGTACTGAGTACGACCGTGGTGGACTGGTGGTAATATCTCGGCTTCAGAATCTTAGGATTTCTGGTTCGAGACCCGATTCCATCGAAGAACCGTCTTATAAGTGGTCTGGTACACGTTAAATCCATTGGGATCATACGTCCAAACGCTTGCGCAGAATGAAAGTTTGTAGAGAGGGTTCCAGCTCAGGTGTCGTCCTCGGCATCTAACCATGGCTCAAAACTACGAGGTATGTCCCAAAATAGTCCAAGTGTTGCTTTAAAATGGGACTGATGTAACTAAACTAAACTGATGCTCATAAACCACTAAGTTATTTGTCCATTCTTTCCAAAAAAGAGCCATTGCCACAGCGAAATGAACCTTATTTTAAAAATAAGTGAACTATCTTTCTTTCGAGTTCGCCACTTTTACGATATTGAATTCATAGAATTATATTGTTTTCCAAATGTTATTGATTCCTAGTTGAACTGCTTATTATTTATATGAGAACCACGGAAGTCTGGTGGTAAGGTCTTGGATTCGGGGCCGGAAGGTTTCAGGCCGGATTGCACTGAAAAAGCGTCGTGTATTTTTAGTTTATTTATATTAACGTCCCGTTGAAAAGCAAAACTAGGGCTCTTTTGGGATGGACTTCGTCATTTTGAACCATGGTCAGATGACGAGGATGGCACCTGAACTGGGAATCTCCTCTCCACATCACACCACACCAGCGGGAGGAAGTTTGCCTCTGACAGATGCACCAGACCCCCTCACTCGACGGTTCTTCGGTGAAATCGAGTCTCGAACCCGAAACCCTCCGGTTCCGAATCCGAGACCTTATCACCAGGCCACCGTGGGCCGCAACGTCGTGCAAGCGCGTTTGTTGCATGTTACATCTGTTAGAGTCAAACGTCCTCTCGCTGTTGGGGTATTGAAGTTTGGAGCTCAAGCATCCTCCCCGTCGTCTGACCCTGGTTCCAAATTACGAGGTCCGCTCCAAAATATCCCTATTGTTGTTTTAAAATGGGTTGTTTATATAACTAAGCTAAACTAATGTCCATATGACACTAAGTTATTTGTCCGTTTTTTCCAAGAAAGAACCATTGCCATAACGGAGGGAGGCTTATGTTGTCGTTTCCAGTGGCACTTGTCATTGACAAGCCAGCTGATCACTTCCAGTGATTTTAAGCTTAAAAAAGCAGCCCTTGTTTTTCAGTAGCGCCAACGAGGGCCAAAAGTACGACTTCATGCTCCACATTCGCTTGCACAGCCCCTTTTTAAGAGGAGGCACATTCCCACATATCACAGATAGAACGCAGAATAACAACCATGCCCGAACCGGGATGCCCAGAACACTCGAAAGGCACACAAACCCTAAGACAGGACTTCTGCCTCGTATGTTTATAAAATATGTAACGTTTCACTAAATGCAAACTATTGCATATAATATTAAAGAGAATTTGATTCCGATTTCAATACAAAAAAGCAAAGTTAAAAGGTTTGCAATGCAAGAAGAGTTCAGTGGTAATAACTATCGAGATACATAGGATGCTGATGATTAGTGAGTTATCAATATGTAACAGGGTAGACTTTATTTTATGGTATAGATTCTCACAGATGTTTGATTGAGCGCAGAGAGTTTCAAACTCTGCCTTCGTTGTTGCATGGTTTGGTTTGTTCGGGTTTTTTGGCGCAATAGCGATATTTGGCCAAACTGCGCCAATCAGATGGTAAAAATATGGAGCAAACTATAAGAACATGCATATTAACATATAAAGGAAAAAGTTATCAAAATAAAAATGCAAAGAATCACATCGCCAAAATACATAATTATAAAACATTGAATTAAAACAAAGGTGGTAAAAAAACGTTACATTGAAGTAATGTAAAGGCTCATACATGAACAAAAATGTAAATGTACTCAATATAATTATAAAAGTCAATTGTTTTAAAAAAATTTAAAATATTTCGGTGGTATTCCTCTCCAACCATGTCTTGCGAAGTTAATGACGATGATTTAAAAAAATATACGAACGGAAGAAATTAAAAGATGGATACTCAATCAAAATGAGATGTATAGTAAAATCCGCACAACATGTAGGGCACTTCTGTGCCATCTCGACACAAATGAGATGCTTATGCGAATAGCTAGTATGACCTATGGGAAGACGTGCCAATTTGACATCTACCTTTCGCATAGGGTGTGTAGGCCACATTGTCAAACTTAATGAACTGGCCACAAATCAATTGTCGGTTTGATTGAATGTAATTTGTTGTGGATCTGTAGATGCAGTTGTTACATGATGCCAGGAACAAAGAATAACAACCATGCCCAAACCGGGACTTGAATCTAGAGCACCCAGAACTCTAGGAAATTTTTAAAATTTTTATTTTAGACTGTTGTTCTTTACTACACTCTCTAATTAACTGACTAAATAAATCTAATTCCTCGTATACTTGCTCAAAATGAATTTTGGTTTTAGAAATTTTAGGACTCATTATGCATTTTTTCAATAATATCAAATAGCAAATACCAAGAATATAATGTTTAAATAATAGAATGAATACTGAGTATTATTAGATACTGTTTTGATTTCAATGTTCGAATGAATTTTAATACTTCATTGATAACTCAGGCTACGACGGACCAAAAAAGTATGTAGAATGAACGACTAAGAAATAAGGTAGAACTAACGATTAAGAAATGAAAATTTGCTCACCTCATTCCGAAGCTTCATTTGAATCTGACGCAAAGAAGACAGATCTCAAAAACTATTTTATCCATTTTAATGTAGACTGGAGCGAAGATACGAATACAGAATGGACGACTCAATTGAATGCCATAAAATCCATCGGAAACATGAATAAGAAAAATAAATAGACAGGAAATAATAATAATAATGAAAAACTAAAATCATTTTTTAGCTGCTTCTTCATTCGCGCCACTCCCCTCTGGCTGGATGAGTCAACACCGGGACTTGAACCAGGGTCGCTTAGAACACTAAGAAGACATGCTACCTCTAAGACAGGACGCCAAGCTTGTATGCTTATAAAAAATGTAACGTTTCACAAAATGCAAACTATTGCATATAATATTAAAGAGAATTTGATTCCGATTTCAATACAAAAAAGCAAAGGTTTGCAATGCAAGTAGAGTTCAGTGTTAATAACTATCGAGATACATAAGATGCTGATGATTAGTGAGTTATCAATATGTAACAGGGTAGACTTTATTTTTTTGTACAGCTTCACACTGATGTTGCATTGAGCTTACGAGAGTTTCAAACTCCATCTTAGTTGTTGCATAATGCCAGGAGCAAAGAATAACAACCCTGCCTGAACCGGGACTCGAATCCGGGGCACCCAGAACACTAGGAAGACACGCTACCCCAAAGCCAGACCTACGGCGCGAAGCTTACTTTGAAAATAAGCGAAATATTTTTCTTTGGGCTTCTATCAAAGGCGAATCTGAGTTGTGGTGCAATTTCCCATGCAAACCACACATTCTGCCGATAAGGATTCTCTACTCATTCCATTCCAGCTGAAAGAATCCCGAGCTCCTGTCGGGCGGAAAAGAGTTTTGACGTTATCGAAATGGGGGGGGGGGGAGAAGTAAGGCACACCAACACCCCTCCCTTTTCACCCATTTCATCCGAACGGGGTGAGGGGGGAGATTTTCTTTTCCAAAAGCCAATGTGATGACAACACAATTCAAAATTCACAGTTTCTGAAAGAGAAAACCCGATAAAAACGGACGAGGCTGGGAACACAATGGGAAACGTTAACGAATCGTTTGGTTACTCCGAAAGAATTCCATTTCCCTCCGTCCTTCCCTTTTGAAGGAATTGACGAGAATCCCTCTGCATTCGGAAAAGATATGTATCTGCTGAGGAGTGTTCGCCATTGTTTCGGATAAAGAGGTTTCCTCCGAAAGTTTGAAAAGGTAGCTGAAGAGATAAGAATTCGATTTTTGTTTACTTTTTTGGGGGGGTATTGATTGGATAAATTCAATTAAGGAGCTACTTGACTCTCTTTGGTATGATGAGATTACCTCTTGTGTCATGTGTAAAGGAACGGGGTGTTGAATGGTGAGTGCTTTCCTTTGGTATGCGTTGATGAAAGGATTTCAGAGAGTTAATGATTAAAGATGAACTTTAAATAGGAATAAGAGAGGAATTTTGATTTTCAGATGAATAGGTAGAACGAACTGAGAAATGTGCTTTCATTTCTCAGTGGCACACACATATTGTACAATATTAAACAATATTCGATATTGTATAATATTATTAAATATTAAATTATATAATATCGTATAATATGGTCACGAAGATTTAAATCAACACACCGACAGCTTTAAACTAACCAACAAGTTTACTGAAGGAAAGGAGCGACTTGCAAGGTTGAGACATGCTTCATGCTTCAAAGGGTTCAATGGAGTTCATGAAATCTTCATAACCGGTATATCTTAAGTGGAAGCAGGTTTTGAATCTGTAGCGTTCAATCTCGCAATCAATACCTTAACAATAAACCATTACTAGAAAGTTTACTTTCAGCAGAACAACTCAGGATATATCTATCAAATAAATTGAATGATATGAAATCATTATTATTATTGTATATGAAATAAACAGAAGAAAAATTTATAACTGTCAAAAAGAATTAAAATCAAGAATTTGGCGAATATACACATTTCAGCACTTCCTCAAGCCGGTAAACACATTTTTGAAATTGTGTCTATTTTCTTGTCTCTATGTAAATAAGCTGCTCAAAAATTCTTTTTGGCGAGTTCGAATGAAATTTGGTATGATTTTTTTATATTTAAATGATAGTTTTTCTTCGAAATTTGAAAGATATTTATTCACAGCAAGTTTGTCTATCTTGTAACAAGTGATGATTACAGATTTTGAAGCAAATCCGACGAAGAGTTATTACCTCCAAGTCGGCAGATTTTCAAGTATTTAACACGTTCACTGCCGCTACCCTCGCCTGATATCAGGACCATCTATCTAATGAGATGACCCCTTTTCCATCTTTTAGCTGTAGTAGAGAAGGCGTCATCTATTGACATGGATGGTTTGGTCCTAGAAAAGAATGCAATCTACGAGTTATCTCGTAGTTGGCAGTCAACGTGTTAAAGACGGCAATTCAAAAACCTAACTAATTAGATAAATGTTATTGTTGGATAAATTAATATTGTGAAATGTAATTGTTAGCATCAAATTTTGGTTTCAGTCAGAGGAAGAAAAAATAGCCAAAAATATATATTCGTTTTTTTTATCTCATTACGAAGCACAAAACGATCATGTGCGGAATTCTGGAAAGAAAAAAGTGAGCATTCATGGCCTGCATGGCCTTGTCCTTGGTCCGACATTTTTATACGTGGAAAGAGAGGAAAATAATATCTCCATTTGGGAGCATTCAAAAAAAATCTGGAGAAAACCCCTCCTTTTGGTTTCGAAAAGATAACATTTGAGTGTTCTGAAAACTTTTGGCAGATGAAAAGAGTTATAGAACAACAACATTCAGTGACTTTCAAATTGTTCAATCTTAAGAATACTCCCAAATGGAAGAGAATTGAAAACTTCATTTTCATTATGTCAGATGATCTCGTCAAAGATCTGATCGGAACTACTTTTGCCAATCACATGTGCCCTAGCAAATGTCATTATGAAATCAGTATGCTCTTTATATACACATCTACTTTCTCGAGTGCACCTATTTATTAGACATATATATATGATCATTCAAGTACACCTATAAATGTGATCATTCAAGTACACCTATAATTATGATCATACAGGTACATCTATTTATGATTACACTCCTATATATATTGACTCGAGCACACAATTCATGATTAGACACTTATATATGAATACTCGAGTACACCTATTTACGCTAGCTTAAGTCAATATTTTGTATTCATCCTGAATTTTATCGTTAAATTTATTCTGTTAAACCATAATGCATGTTATAATGTTGGTAATGCCAAAAACTGACAATGACGCCTGCTTATTAATAATTGTTACATTTTGAGAAAAATTTCGTAGCTTGGGCAACTGAGAAATACTGTGTAAACATATACATTCTCAAAAGTTGTGAAACATTCACATTTAAATCAATTAGATTCAAAACTCTATCATTAAAAAGCGTTTCACTTGAAAGCTTCACCCATTGACGAATTGCGATATTCATCAGGTCTCGGCTACAAATATTCAGATTTAAATCATTCCAGATAATATTTTCAGAGAATTTTTTATTCGAAAACTGATATTTACTGCTATGTTGCTGCTCTGAGGGAACTTGGGATGAAATCTTCTTCAACTTGAAAATGTAGTTTAGTTATATTAACTCCTCTGGCGTTAAAATAACTAAGATTATTTTGAGACGGACCTCATAATTTGGAGCCACGGATAGATGACTAGGAAGATACCTGAGCTGACACACCCTTTTTCACACTTCCACACCACACTAGAGGGAGGTCATTTGGGCCGGATGGGCACCAAACCAGCTTACTAGACAGCTCGAAACTATGGCATGGGTCTCTTCGGTTTCACTTACCATCCTCTTACCATTAGGACAAAGAGGTCCTTTCAAGGGGAAAATAATATTCTCTAGGGAGCTCCGAATTATGAATGGTGAGGATTATTTGAATATCTTTATAAGAAATCTTTTTTTCATTCGTAAGATTTCTGAATGTCAGTCATTTAAATTTTTTTTTTGGGGGGGGGCAATTAGATTTTCCTTTATATGAATTTGCGAAGAGAAACATTGCATACTTTTATGTGAATAAAAAAAGATGATTTTAAGTGAAATGAGGATCAAATAACTGACAAAATGTCAGTTAAATCGTTCAGGTGGGTTCACACAAGGCTTACTATTGCACGCAATCGTTGCCTTTCAACTGTTATTCCGGCATTGTTCTCGTGTAAACAGTTGAGACAACGTATGTGGGGCAATGGGCAATGTCCCCTTGTGGTCACGTGATTTTCTGGAACTAGGCGTGATCTTCTATTGCGCGCAATAGAAGATCACGGGGAACCCACCTTTATTGTAATTGTGAGAAATGAAACGGTTTTGTAGCAGTTCTATTAGTATATGTTCCCGTTTGGATAATCGGTGACAGTAACTGATAAGGTAAGCAACCTTAGTTCATTGCGATTGTAATTATCATGAGATGAGATTTTGTTTTGTTCTTTAAAGTGAGCTTGAGTTAATGTCTTGTGGTGTTCATTTTATGTAAAAAGCATTCATTAAAGAAATGTTCACGAAAATTTACGTCCTCTTGCTTCCACTGCACAGATCATAATGACCTTCGTTCCATCACAAATTAAAAAAAAATCGCCAATTGTTTAAAAACATGTTTAAAACAGCAAATTCTTCCAAAATCCCTTGTAAAATGATTACCTTATTATGCGGAACGTATTCCTAAACTGTCCATTGTATTAAAGCTTTCGGATTAATTAATTTATTCAATAATAAAAGTATTTGGATATCGTTATTTTATTAGAAAGAAAATAAGTCTGATAAGCAAAACAAGTATCCAAACTATTCTGAAACGAGATTTTTTAAAATTTTTTAATTATATGACGTTTATTAAGAATTTATTTTAAGGCGTATCTCTATGGCAGCTTCAACGTCATTGTAAAATACTTGAACTTTTATTCCTTCACTTAATTGTATTTTATGACTCAGGAACAGCTTCATATTAAACAATCGATACGCATGTCAAGCATTTTCATTGCAAGCGGTTGGTTTAAAATGAAGACGTTTCATGACTAAGAATATATAAACAACATATGGTTGAATGGACTCTACTTTTTAAGACTTTTTATTAAAGGTAATTAACGTATTATTTTGTTAAAGCAAACAAGCTTTATGCTTTGGTTACATAAAAAGTTTGAACTTGCGCGATTATTCTTTAAACCCCGAGTGGAGAACTTTTAAATAATGGTCAAGGTCGATTTCATTGACTGCTAATAGAGTTATCTGTTTAAAAAAATCGAAGTAGACTTTTACAATGGCTAACGTCTTGTTTGTTTTGTTTTACGCATTTTGAAAAGATTATCTATTTTGCTTTAAAACGTTAAATTTTAGCATATTAGATGCAAAACCTTCAAATGAAAAATGTACATTTTTGAAGATTACCACTTTTTTTAAAAATGAAATATATTCAAAATAATGCCATTTCAAATAAAAACTTTCGGTAGAAAATTGAGCTTTATTGAACTAAAATAATCGAATTCCAAATATAACGATGGCTATTTTAATACGATATACACAATTCAAAAGCACAGCAGAATCTATAAGAAACCTATTCAAATTATTGAAAATTGATCTATTGTTATGAAAGAATTTCTGAATAAGTAAATACATAAGATAAACATTTTGATAAAACTATTTTCTCATAACATTTCTTCGTGGAATCTCTATCCCCCTCCCCAAATACGTTCGATTCAAGGTTACTTGAGAGTAATAAAGTTTGATACTCTGAGGACGTATGGCGGCAGATAGAGAAGGCACTTCTCAGTCATCTGTGTTACATAACGGGATGAAAGGGTTGGTTGAAAACTGTAGATAAAACTTTTCAAAGCCTCTTATTTTATAATTTTATTCTCTGAAATGTTTCAAAAAGCCACATATTACGAAATAGATTTGGAATATTTAGCAGAAAATTCATTTAAGGTATCCGAGTACGTTCGAAGGAAAAATTTTGAAATATTGGATTTTTTAGAAACTATTTATGGTTTTTAGATGTATTGTCAATCATAAATTATAAATACAAGAACAATTATTTGAAAATATAATATATTTTGAGAAACGGGTAAATTTGTCGTACATTTTAGTGAAATTGAACCAAAACGGTTTGCACTCTACACAAAATGGTAATGCAGCAATCCTGTTTTTCATTGTACACAAGTTATAGAATATAACGATGAATGAAATGAACCAACATCTAAGAAATATTTTCAGATGCAAAGAAGTGATGGATGAAAATATACGTATATATGCATTTTTTTCATAAATTCACAACTTTGGTTTTCTAGAAACGCCTCTAAATGAAAAAATATTTTACCGACCATAAAACTTTGGGTTCATTTAATTGCTCACATTATTTAAAACACAGGCTGAAATTTTTATGGAAATACCTCTATTAGTTTTGGGAATATCGTGTTAACGGTGGAGAATATTTATGAATATTAAACTTTGGGAAAATGGAAGCTAAGGACAAATTGTAGTTGAAAAATATGTGACCCTAGAATGATAGGTCAGGCCTTCCATTTCCTAGAAAAGATAAACTGTTTTGGGAAGAAAGTCTGAACTACAAGAAATAATAAGAATTTTAAAAAATTCGCTAATGTGGTCGATAACCAGTGTTTTTAACGTAGTCGGACACCTTAAAAACAATTTAGTAATTTTTTTGATAAGGTCTTTAAGTCGTATATGAATAATATTAATTATTCGTTAGTCGCTAAAAAATTCCAATTCTAATTTGTTGGCGCCAGTAAGTCAGGAGACACTCGCCAATTAATTTTGTAGTGCCATTCAAGTGAGCAAATGTTATAACCCTTTAATGTGTGTTCGAGTGAGTTTTGAGAATAAAGTGTTAGAGATATAGTTCAAGAGTTTGTGTTTGATTTCTATGTGATTGAATATCTAAAAGCTGAGAAATCGTCGGTAAAACATAATTTAAAAGGTAGTCGATCCTTAAAGAAAAAAATAATTAAAAATTCTACTTGCGATTATAAAAACATTTATTTAAATAATGTTTTGCTTAATTCATTTAACTAAGATCAAAGTCAACTACTTTTTTTAACCTTTTTAAAACCAAGTCATAACTTCTGAGCAATGTGAGAAACGATATTTACAATATATTATATAAAATGATTATGAAAATGGTTTTAATATATTTTGAATAAAATTACTTTTAAGAAAACTTGTAACCTTTGAGGAAAAGAACGTAATCCTGTTTTAGAAGATTGACAGTGTGCAGCATTTATTTTCTTTATTCTCTTCAGTTACCTTCTTTGAATTTAACCGTATAACCAGAATGAAAGTCGGTATTTTTGAATAGATGTTAATAATTTTACAAGGTGAATTTTCGAATACATGCCAATAACTTGATATTCTTCTTGATTCTATGAAAAAATGCAATCGTAATTCATTTCAGCAAAATACAGGACTGAGATTCGAATGGTGGAAAATTAAACTGAAATTTTCATTAATTATGATGCATTATACAATACACCGTTTGTATTTAAATGCTTTTTTAAATTCCTCAATCCACAGTTGAAATATATTTGAAGGCGGAAATCCAAGAGCTTCTTTTAAATATTTGTCACATCTTCTACATAGAAACATTCAGAATAATGACTCTACAAATATCAGTTTCTGCACATTTTTCCCCTTTCATAAGCACTTTTATTTTTTGGAAAGGTAATTTTTCAAAAATGTGGTTGATAACTTGTGACATTTTTGGTATATATTTGATAATTTAAAATTTTCTTTCTTTAATGAAATTTTTCTTGCTGCAAAATAGTTGGAGAAATCCGAGATTGAAATATCGCAAATTTATACCAAAATTTCTTTCTCGATGGTTATAACTTATTCGAAGTTCTTAAAACATGTTTTCGTATCTTATGAGAAACATCAATAATTATTCTATTTTGATGATAATCCACTCTCATTTTGGCGGCAAATTTAACACCTTAGATTCCACCTGGACTTAAATGTCCCACTGATATTTTTAAACCATTTAAATACATCATTTTAATCATCCAAATTATGGAATCTTTATGTTAGTGCAATATTTTTCTTGTCCACTTCTACTTGCACACAGCCGACCACCCAGTCACCACTGAACGTAGCAGTATCGACAGGATTTGTGGTGGTCCACTGCTGAATAAGTATTGTGCAACCTCACATGGACCGAACAGTCACACTAATATTCCTTTCGGGCAGTCAATAGCTGTCTTCCTCCCCATCTGCACACACACAAACAGTTTGAATGAAACTATCCATCTTTAACATTACATCCTTCAGGGCTTTGAGATGACCTGGTACCATCAGCACTGCACTTAAATCATTATTGACAATCTTCAGGTCCTTCCTTGACTCTGAGTAATCTCAGTACATTCAATTAAATAGTGGTGAACCGTACCCATTTCTCCGCAAACGCATTTATTTTCCTGCGTTCTTCCAAATCTTGTATTTTTATATGGTCACCTCAACTCCAATGGGTCACGTGCGCCCTATTTAAAAGAAAGCAAGACATGCATGTCTCGTTTCCAAAAATGAACCTATAGTTAAATTTTGTTTTTACTTTAGCAGAATATAGCCATTTGCACTTTATTTCACCCATTAGAGCCCTAAACTATCTTAATTTTGGGTAAGAAAAAAGTGGTATTGAAAGGGTTAATGCTAGGGAAGCTTTTTGCAAAAAATTGCCAAGCAGATATCAAATTGCTATTGCAATCACAATGGATCGGATATCAAATTACTAGATCAATTATTTTTGCTGAAATGGCTACGACAAACTTGAATATATGCTATGTTAAAGGTATATAATATCTTCCTTATAAGGAAAAACCAAATTTTCCTAGAATTAGGATCTTCCGAAAATTAATGGAATGGAAAGGAATATTTATCTTTTGAATTTCTTAATATATATCGGGTTTTCAACCCTACTATAACCAGGTATGGCATTAGATTAAAAGTTTTCTGTAAAGATTTAACATTTGGCTCTGAATTTTTTATTTTGCGATTTAGAGGAAAATTCAGAAATCTCATCATAGCAACCAACTTTCTCATCATTGTATTACCATTTGACTAGTTTAAACAGTCAGTTACATATTCTAAACTATATTAAACTATTTTAAAAACTATTATATAAAATTATAATAGTAAATACAATATTAAACTTTTTTTTTATCTAAATGGAGAAAGTTTACGCTGTTTCGGCGCAGCATATTCTATATCAGGAAATTGAGCCAGAAATTCAAACTCAATTCTCAGCATTGAATCGAGCAAGAACTATTCATTACTAAATTTCCCTCCCTTTTATTTGGAATGCGAAGGAGATAAAAGAAATAAATTCAAGAAAATAATAACAAGTCCCAAAAAGAGAATCAAATTACTTGCTTCCATTCACCGAAAAGTTCTATTATTCAGCCAAAAACAAAAACCAAGTATTCTGAAGAAGTGATTATTTTGAATTTCGAAGTAAAATATATCTAGAGGTCATTTTCATTAAAAATAAGGGCACACAAACTGCGTATATGACTCGTGATGTTAAAAGATGAAAATTCAATAATGAACCATATTTAGGGCATTTGTCCAAATTTTTATTGTTGAAATAAATTTCACTCTCTGCCTCCCTTCTTTATTTGTTTTTCGAAGCAGAAAATAGCAGGGAATTTCGGGCATGTTACGTAATGTGAGTGATGTACGTAATAAACGTGAAGGTATCTGAGCTTCGTATTTGTGGCCCTCTCCGAGTGGGATTATATAAAGTCTCCAATTTTTAGGATACAACTCTAAATTCTCAAAAAATTGAAAGATATTCCTTGAAAGGTAATCTGAAAGCATGACTCTAAACCTAAAATTATAAATGATCTTACTATTCGATTTTAACTCTCAATTTTGTAGAATTTGAATTAAAATCATCGATAATTTTGTTTGATTACTACGAAGGATGACCAAATCTGTTATATTTGAAGGATACTAGATGACGTATTCAACACTAACACTAGGGATTTAAATTATTCCGTGCATACTATTTTAAAATTAAACCTTACTTTTGTATAAAATATTACAATGTATAAAATTTTTATAAAAATAAAATGGAAAAAAAAATGAAATTTTTCTAAATAAAATTAGAATATTAGTTGAGGCAGACGATTCTATAAACTTTAGATGGCTGATTTCCTTCATAAGCTAGTGATATTTGTTTTATTAGTATTGCATTCACAAATGTTAAAGTGTATGAACATTTTGTGGAACAATTATAATTATAGATTTATTTTCAAGTTTTTTAAAATTAAATTCTTTTTATAGGTCCTAATTTTTGGCCATTGACAAATAAAAATTTTTTAGGGTTATATTACGATAAACTGATGATATAAATACTAAAACAATAAAATTCATTTATTTGCTATTTAATTTATGAAATAAGAGGTAGGAAATATACTTGCCAAAGATTTTTGGAAAGAGTTAGGCATATTTACTACTAAGTGTGAAGGGAAAAATATAAAATATTCATTGATAAGTATATTTACTGCTCAATTTCAGGTAATTTAAAACACCATACAGTGTTTTAGCTAAAAATCATGGAATTAAGAAATATTTTGCACTAAAATTAAGAGCTCATTTTGCATTTATAAGTCTGACCTTGTATACAGCGGACCACCCCGTGTAGAAGTATCGAATTTATAAGTCTGACTGAGTGGATTTCAACATTGCATAAAAATAACTGTTCCAATATGGTGCAATTTTATTAATAACATCTTAGCCACTTTTTGCTTTAAGTAATTAAAATATCGTAAATTACAGTATTCAAAGAATCTACATCAAAAATGAAGTCAAAATATACATAAAAATCATTATCCGGCGGTGTACATAGCAGATCATTATAGAATAAGAGATTTATAAAAATAAATGAATTGCATATAAATGAAACTGGTATCATTGAAAGGATAAAATTTTCAATATTGTGATATTGTAAATGTTTTTTGAATAATTTTCCACAGAAGTTTCTGTGGGGGAAAAAAGAACAAATATTGGTCAATTTATCATAGCCTGAGGCAGCTATTATTGTCGTATATCTATCATTACGCTTGCAAAGGCTTTACCTTTATGGCCATCGTTTGAGTGTCCGACTTATGCCTACTTTCAAACATTGTTTAATATCACATTTAGATCAAGGAAATACTTTGTAAAAAGATATATATTAAAATAAAACATAAATTAAAAATAATGAAGGTTAAATATTAATTAAATTTAAAGTTAACATTAAATTTGATAAGCTTAATTTTTTGAAAATTAATAAAAAGGGAAAGAATAATTGCAACAAAATGAAATGAAATGAATGTCATTGATATATTTTTGATGGTGATGTCGTATCCGAGTTACCACGGACAGGGGATGCAGTAGCCTCTGAGGGTGAAGACACATGAGCACCCACGGGCAGAAGTCTGACTTCTTGCTCAAATGAAGATGACATTCACACACTCGTTTGCACAACCCCTTTATACAGAGTGGCTCTTTCAAACTTCTCACAGATAGAGCTCAGCCATGCCCGAATCGGGACTCCCAAATCACGAGGAAGACGCTCTACCAATATCCCAAAATGTCGGCTGAATTTTTGATGATAAAATATGAACTTATTTACTCCGAGGTTAATGCAGAAAAAAAGGGAAAATTTCGATTAATTTTTAATTAATTGAATATTCAATGTTTGTACTTTGAAAATTTGATAGCAATCTTTCCATTGTTTTAAAAAAAGTGAATATAAAAATCTTAATTGGAATCGGATCTGTCGATCAGGATATGTTGAAATGATACAGCATAAAAATATAGTCAATAACTTTTATTTAAAAATAGATAGAAACAAAAACAATTGAAATTCAACAATTTTTATAGGAAACGGATATTTTTTTACATAGAGCGTGTATAAGTTGTACTTAAAGCTAAATTAGATTAGATATAATAATGCATCTCAATTTGTCATCGTCTTTCGGAGGGAGGCGGTGACCTGGTGGTAAGGTCTTGGCTTCGGAAACGAAAAGTTTTAGGTTCGAGACTCAATTCAACCGAAGAACCTTTGGTTAAGGGGGTCTCTTGCACGCTAAATCTGTCAGGCGAAACGTCCTTCTTCTGGTGTGGAGAGGGCCAGATCAGGTATCGTCCTCGTCATCTGGCCGGGGTTCAAAATGATGAGGTCCACCATAAAATAGCCCTCGTGTTGCTTTACAACGGAACGTTAATATTAAACATCATCGTCATTCGGAAATGCCTTGAAAATGTTTAGAGTCAAGATGATAATTTGCGTTTGGTTTGAGTTTTAGTAGTGCAAGAACGAATCCTGGTTAAACTGCTCCAGTCGCAAGGTTAGAATATTGACAATTTGGGTATGGGAGAGCTAAAGAACTCAAATGAAGCCGCTAAATTATTTATGAATTAAAAATTCTTTTTTGGCTCAATTAGAATAACAGTTTAAGAAGCCGTATTATTTAATGTGCCTGTATCTATTTCTACTCATAATAAAAATTAATGTCTGTGTGCATGGGTTAATTCTGTACAGGTTTGACAATTCGACCTAGAGTCCCCAAATTATGATTTAGAGCATAAGAAAGTGCAATTCAAAAGGATTTCTTTTGAATTTTAATCAATTGCAAATCATTGGCATTTTTTCGCGATAACTGTAGAATGTACAATGACATCAAAGCATTCTTACAATAACTCGAATTCAAAAAATTATCATTTCAATAATACTAATTTTTGTTGCGTATATTTGTTTCAATGTTTGCAGAAGTTGCAAAAAATATTTCAAATAATTTATTTAACACAACGGAAATAAAATGTAACCTGTACGAACATGTTACT
Organism: Argiope trifasciata; assembly: GCA_026543055.1. Classification (NCBI taxonomy): domain Eukaryota; kingdom Metazoa; phylum Arthropoda; class Arachnida; order Araneae; family Araneidae; genus Argiope; species Argiope trifasciata. Next base: position 873,788 of record JAPMOQ010031752.1, read on the forward strand.
TGTGCAAGGGAAAAGTGAGCTTTCATCAAAGTGTTGCCATCGCATTTACAAAAGTTCAAATTAAAAGATTAAACCAACTCAAAACAAATTTAGAAAGATGTAATTTCAATCACGCGCTCTAAAAAATGACATAAACATGAAATATCTTTTCTAGGAAAGAGGCTAAAAAATTTGAGTTTTTAAAATATCTATATTATTTAATAATTCTGTATTATTTAAGGCAAACATGATTCACAAATATACAATATACAATTTAATTCAAATCTAATAGCTAATTTTTAAATCGTCACCAACAAACATATATATTTCTTAGGAAAAATTAATAAAGAATCATTTTATGTAGTTTGAGTGAATAAATCTTCAGACGAATTATAAATTTAAAATTTTTTACACAGAATCTCAATATTATGAATTATATCTAATAAGTTCTTCCTTAAAATGTAGTTATCTGAATTTTATACAGAAATAGAGAAAGAACATTAAAAAAAATGGGTTACATAAAATTTCATTTGAATCAAACAAATAAAGCATCTCTCAAACGTCCTGAAGTTAGAACAATTTTTGAAATAACCAAGAAAAATTTTAAAATATTAAGATTTTTTAATAACATAACAGTTTCTATAAGAGAAATACATTTTTATAAGGTCAAAACATAATATGAACAAACGAGTGTTGTAAATTATTTTTAAATCGGATTTTATAACTGTTGAGAAATTTTGTTTAACTCTTTGATGACGATCTATAAAGCAAATTGTTTTTTCTTTTGATATTTGTGCGGATTTATTATACTCCTGATTACTCTTTCTGCCGTATCATTTGCAATGACTGTCTTATCAAGTTTTCCGATTATACTTTTGCAAATTAAATTACCGTTTCATGTTGAGGCTTCTAAGTCGAGAAAATTTAAAGAGAAATTTTCTGGAATGGTAGTAAAAGAAAACTGTTTGTTTGTACAGGTAGGTAAATTTATTTGTGGCAAAATGTGCCACTTTAGTTGTTTCTTTACCTGTACTGTGTCTGCTTTCAAGATAACTAGTCATATTTGTCTCATCTATGGTTGGAACATTGTGATTTCTTTTATTTGATGTCAATGTATTTTGAGATTTTTTTTTATATTAACCTTACTTTTTTCTGTATTGGTATCCAAATAATTTATTAGTTGACGCATGAACAGGAAGCTTTGATGTTGCTGTTGCCTAATGGCACTTGGTCATACCAAGACCGAGTGAGCAGAGCTTTCGAATGAAGGCAGAAGTGTGCACCTTTCGTAGTTAACGAGCACCGTTCAGGTGAAAGGACGACTTTACTCGAACATACACGACACAACCCTGTTTAGGGGGCTGTCGAACTCATTCATCCATAAACAAGTTAGAATTGAGATCCTAATCAGAGACTGATTCAGTACCCCCGGAGGTTAAGGGAACTTGGAGGACTTTGCAGTCACGACGTGTCCCATGAGCCAACACGGCGGTCTTTGGACAAGACAAGGACAGAACCTTTCGGTTACGAGACGGACCAACCAGGCTACCGCGGCCCTGAAAATTTGCAAAGCGTTAGGTAATGATGCAAAATTGATGCGAAGAATATTCCTCCTCCTTAAATTATATACGTTTTACCTTTTTGTATTAAGCAATAAAAATTACTGTAATTCTACTGAAGTTTATTTTAAATTATTTTTTATTGATAACATCTGAAATTGGTTTTTCTGGCAGTTTTTTATGATAAAAATCTATATAAAAAATATTTTATGTAAAGAAAAAGATGCATTTTCCAATTCTTTAATCTAGTATATAGGTTTAAAATATACAGAAAAATTTTTTGAAGCTATTTTGGTTCTCAAATTGAGAAGTCAGAAGGTTAAATTTTCTGAGTTTCTACATGCTTCGTTTCCCTAAACTCTTTTCCAAAAGCTTTGAAAAAAAAGTTGTAAGTACCAAGTTCTTAGCATCCCACCCAAACGCTTCTGTTCAAACAATCAATATCTAAACCCCCTGTATTGGTTCTAATTTCCCTTCGGAAACGTCAGCACCAGATAAACAATGACAGCAAACCTTTTTATTTAGCATTTGAATCTTACACCCTTCTATAGTTGCTCACAATTTCTGATTGCAGATCCCACTTCCCAGCCACACATTTCGGATATGCGTCGTTTCGGAGCCCGGTATCCAATTCCCACACGAACATTATCGTGGATTCCGATCCAACAGAGATCGGTTTAATTTCCTGAGGACCCGGTATTATCGCGGGGCGCGGAGATCAAGCGATGAGGAGGACCGGGTTTGAAGTGTCTCATCGGCATTGGCAGATGGGGGGTAACGGCATCTGCAGTTGAAGGGGGGGGGGGGAAGTGAGTTGTCCGTATTACTGCTGGTTCGGGTGACTCGTATTGATTTGCTTCGTGTGATAGTAAATCCTTTCCCTTAAGTTGTAAGTAACATTGTATAAAATGAGTATTTAAAAAAAAATTCTAAATAAAATGGAATTATTAATCGGATACAAGGTGAGCAAAAAGTCTTGTGCTGGTTATAAACTTTGAAATTGCTCTTGAAGATGATGTATAGTTTTTATACTACAGTTGGGGGGAGGGAGACTGAGTTATTTGTAGTTATCTTTATTGGTTTAGACTATCTCCACTGGTTCATATTAACACATTGAGTACATACACGAGATTTCTCATTTTAATACTGATTCATATTAACACAATGAGAACATATCACGAGATTTATCGTTTTCTAATAGTTCAAATTAACACATTGAGTATATATCACGAGAGTATATATTTCTTATTTATTATATACGAGAGTACATTTAGTATTGAGTATGTGTTTCTTATTTTTCTACTGGTTCATGTTAACACATTGAGTACATATAACGAGATTTCTCATTTTTCTACTGGTTCGTATTAACACAATGAGTGCATATCACGAGATTTCTCGTTTTCTAATGATTCATATTAACACATTAAATACATGTCGCGAGATTTCTAACTAATACTAACACATTGAGTACATACACGAGATTTCTCGTTTTCCCACTGGTTCATATTAACACATTACATATCAGGAGAATTCTCGTTTTTATTAAGCTGAACGGTACGGCCTGATCATGAGATCTCTTTTCTATATTTATTCGGCTTACCAACTAGAGGCATATAGTTAATGCATTATAAACTGTAAAGAAATCTGTAAGGCATAAGCCTAAGACAGCACATTTTTGACAAACTTGTAGGCTCTAAAATCATGGTAATTTTATTATTTATGAAGCATTAACATACGGGACACACAACACGAGAAAACTTGTGAGCTGTCAGTAACAGATGGGACGCGAAACGCGAGAAAATTCGTGAGTGATCCTTAATGTCTTAACACAAGATATTGCAGCATACAATATATATTCGTGCCGAACACCATTGCCAATGGAATGGGTATATACTTTACCAAACATCATACTAAAGCATTATTCAAGTATGTGACATAAATAATTATTGAAATGGAAAAAAATCTTATACAGTAAATACATGTATAAAACATAGTAATAGTGACGAATATTTTATGTAAATATAATACTAATTGCAAGTTAAAAATGAACATATCTGCATTCTATTGCTTGCCAAACATGCTTCTAGAGCGTTCAAAAATGTGCGAGTTCTGGAGTATGCAATGTGTAAATATATTTTGTTGACATCTTCTTCCCTAAAAATCGTTCTTGGGTTAGCTATTGCTCCTTCTGCCATTGAACCAATCAAAATCCAGTTTCCAAGAATAAAATATCGAAATCTACTGACGAATTCCATCTCATCCGAGACATTTAGTTTTATTCGCAAATCCCCCTTCTGACGTTTTTTGTATAGCATCCCTTTACCTTCTAATTCAGCTTTATTCTCCAAACAAAGTGCTGCTCTTCCGACTCTAAAACTCCAGGGTGGTGCTCAGAAACTAAGAGAGGGGCTTATTTACGATTTTGTGACAAATCTACTCTTCCTGGCAAACTGCAGACATTTCAATAGGAAGAGGTCGTCATAAAACGTCGGTTTTACGAGACGGGCGATACGGTTTACGGTTATTTTACGGGAAAACCACCCCCTCAATGAAAATCCCTTTCGAAAGAAGGGATGGGGTCTGGAATCGGGCACTTGCACGACCCCCGATGGTCGTGGCACTTGATGAAGTGGTTTTTGGCTAGCGGCTGCTCTCGTGCCTTCACCGGATATATCGGTGCAGACATTTCATTCTGGATGACAGTTATTGAAAAGGACTCGGTTTGTAATGGAGGTGCTTCATACTTCTCTTTTCTCTTGAAATGGAAGTTGTTCGGGAATATGTGCTGCTTAGAATGAAAATTTCTGAGGGCAGTCCATTTATTTTCGAGGTATTCAATGAATTTTATCTACACTAAAACCATTGGTAATTTTTCTGGGCAGTATCAATGATACCCACAAAACGCAGCAATTTTAGATATTGTATCTGGTGCTAGTTAATACTCGAGAGGAGTTAATATATTCTAATTTTGAATTTACTGTAAGTTGAAATTCATTTTTCTCTTTTTTTCATTTGTATAGCTTACTCGACGATTTTTGGATTTCCTGCAATTAGTAGCAAAATTAATGTTTGTCACAGCATTAATTATATAGATATTCTCAGTTTCTTTTAAATTATTTTTTTTTCTTCAGAACCTTTGGAGATATTTGTGTAAGTTATGTAACAAGGGAAGATTTAGATTTCTGGTATAAGAAGTCGTATTTGAAATCTCTATGCATTTGTATTATATCTCTTGTACGTATTAATGGTGTCACAAGAGACATTTGTAAAAATTGCTTTGAGGTTGGTTATTACAGAATTACTACTTACCCCGAGCAAGTTTTAATTATATAATTTCCTTTTGATATTATGATGTCATGTCCTCTTTACCCGAAAGGGGGTGCGATAACTTTTGTGGGTAAAAACCCCTGAGCACCAGACGGCAGAAGTCTGACTTCTAGCTCATATGAAAGTGACACAAACATTTTTCTAATAAATAGAGACTCGTCAGTACATAGTATTTCAAAAATATGTTATGATGCTTCTATTAAGGAAGTATAAATATTGACATATCATTAAATATCAGTGATAAGTCTAAAAATTAGTGACCTGTACTGAATGCGAAGAATAATGCATTTTTGGATTTGTGTCAGCTCTTAATAACTCAAAATTGCTTTGAACGTTCCCAAATATCATTTATGTGATTTTTAATATTTTCGAGTTATTTTTTTCTCCATCTTTTCTTTCATAAATGACAAATCAACGAACTTTTGATGTTTTAGTGTTTAAATTACCGGTTTATCATGCAATAACCCTAAAACATTTTACTGTTGTGTTGTTTTTATGGCGCTTGCCATAGGACAAAACAGCTGTTACGAAGACAGCGATTTAAGCGTATAGAGTGCATCTCTTGTTTTAATAGTGCCAACCAGGGCCAAGAGTACGACTTTGCCACTCATTCGCTTGCGCAACCGCTTTTTGATCATTGCACATTCGCTTGCAGATCGTGGGGAAGACACGCTACCCCTATGCCACAATGCCAACTAAATTTCACTTGTCATTGCCCCTGAATTATGTTGTATTAAGAACTAATATGAACAATTTTAGATGATTTTAATACTTTCTTTGCGTGATTGAAAAAGTAAAAAAGTGAGAAATCTAATGTAAGGAGATTTATTAGGAATGGAAGTTTTATTATTATTTATGTTTAGGATTTGCAAGGAATGTTTCTAAATTATCTTTTCCTTGCGCGCGAAGGTAAACGCACTACCCCTATGCCAAGACGCCGTCTCAACGGAAATGTGTCTTTGTTTAAACGCAAGTGAAAAGAATTCTTACAGAACATAAGGTTATACAGGTTATATGTAATTTATTTATTTATTTGTTTATATATTATTTATAATAAATTTAATACACGTTTTTTGAAGCCGATTAAATTTCCCGTGTCGTTGCCTCTGAATTATGTTGTGTAAAGAGATAATATGAACAATTTTAAGACATTCTTTCCGTGATGTAAAAAGTGAGAAATCTAATGTCTAAATTGTCTCTTTCTTCCGCTCTAAGGTAGGTGTTCCCCTTTTTATTAGGCGGCCTCCCACCACCACTTCTTAATTGCTCGGTGGAGGCGCTTTCAAAGGCGTCATTAAAACGCTGATGAGGCGAGACCAATGCTCGCTTCCTGCGGGCCCACTGGACAAGATTCCTCTTTTTAATTGTCGGCCTCCCTTTGCGGCGTACGAACGCCCGACTTCCTGTTGTTGCGCTGCAAAGCGACATCCGCGTTTTAGAAATAAGGCCCATCCGTATAAACAAAAGCGCGTGATGATATAGCTGCTAAATGAATGCATTTTTTTTATTTTATCGTGTATGAAGTATAAAAAAACACATTGCAATGGTACTCCGTAAACCATCATTATCGTCAAACATTCCGATTTTGAGAAACCTTCATTTCGAGCTTCCCTTAACTCGAAAAAAACCAAAGTTTGGAAATGGCATAAGCCTGTCTCCGAACTGATGACTCAAAAATACGTTGAACTAGAGAGCTGAAATAACGTGTTTAAATTTGGTATACGCTTCTTAAAATATAAATCCGTATTTAATTTTGAACCAAATGCGTAAGTCGTTATATAAAACACATCAGCTGCTATATCCGCATTAAAGTAAATGCGATAACTCAAAAAAATAAACATATTTTTTTACTTTATCGTAAGTGAAGTATAAAAAGATTCATTACAATCGTCAAACACTACGATTTTGAGAAAAGTTCTATATTTCGAACCTCTTTTAATACAAAAAACACAAGTTTGGAATGTTATAAGTCTGTCTCACAACCGATGACTCAAAATGTGTTGAACTAGAGAGATTAAATGGAGTGTTTAAATTATGCATCTTTGAATATAAATGCGTCTTTAATTTTGAACCAAATAAGTAATTCGTTATATTTAATCCATCAGCCGTTATATTCGCTTTAAAGCAAACATAAGAACTCAAAAACATAATTAAAAATTGGTATTAAATTTTATTGAAAATTGTTGTTCCGTTGGAGCTGCAATTTTCCACAAATAGAAAATTTTATTTTTCCATATGTCGAAAAATAAAAAAAAAATTCCACAAATTTTATTTTTAATCCATTTTAGGGTTGTCCAAAATGCCTATTCTGTGTTACCTTTACCAAGCCAAAGGCCATGGCGGAAACTTGATGGGGTTGTTGAAGAGTAACCCCCCCTGACCACGAAGGAATAAGCTATACTTGATTCCTTAGAACACTCGCAAACTATAAATACTCTCTGGAGAAAACGCACATTGGTGCAGAAAAATAACAGAAAAAAATACATTTTACATTACATATTCAGTTGTGAAACATTAAATGCATATTTTACATTAGAAGAGATCTAAGTGCAAAAGATTCAATGACTGGAACTTTTATGAGTTCTTCGGCTTCAAGAAGCAGCATCCAACTTCTAGGTCATCCCAATCTGTGTTCTATGAGTCGGGTTCAGGTTTTGATCACTTGATTTATAGAAACTTCTTTGGTGCCACACTTAAAAATCGGATATTGGTCAAAGAAATGACTTTGATAAAGAAGACAGAAAATTCCCTATGGCTAGTGTGCACTTGGTTAAGATAAAAATCCCCATTTCGGATAACCAAAACGTTTTTAAAATGTTGATGGGTTGTTAGCCCCTTGATCGAATTTTTCCATCTATTCTGTTATTTCTTAGTTATTAGTTTTTTTTAAATCTTCATTTATCACTTGAATTTTGGACACATGGAAAGATATTAATTAGATTTCTAAGTTTCTAACCCTTAACCCCCCGCGAAAAGTAATTCACTGCATAAATACTTGCCAAATAGCCAAATTTGCCAACTTTATTACTTCGAAAAATTAATGTATATGAATATTTTTAAGTTGAATTTTCCTAAAATAAATCTTCATATGTTTACCATTCGAAATGAAGAAAATAATTAAATAAAATGAAAATTGATGCACTGCCTTGAGTGATGCTTGAGGGGAGATATCGGAGTGCTAAGGGTTAAAGCTCCCTTGCCAGTGTGTCTGCTTTTTTATTTTCGATATACCCCTGATGCAGATCATTTCGGATGATCCCCTGGTGCAGATATGAGTCCTGATGCAGATCACTTCGATATCAAGTTCAGCATTCTTTTCTTTTATATCCAATATTATTCTTTTTGTTTCACCAACGGAATCGTTGCCATTAAAGCCGATCGTGAATCAGAAGTTATCTTTGTCCCTTTTTATTTTGAGTTGAGCGACAAACTGCAGAACATTTCTGACTGCCGACACTTCTTCCATAAAGACAGTTGCAATGCCTTTCAGTCTAAATTTTCTAGACATTTTTCTTTTTCATTACGTTTTTGTGCCATACAAATACACAATTCACTTTTTTGCCATTTTTGGTTCATCTCTCTCTCTCATATATATAATAAACTATAATATAAATACTCTACTAGCTATTATCCGTGACTCTGTTGGCGTGAAAATTTTGATGTATATGTACGAAAAATTATCAAATAATGACAAAAAAATTAAGCCTAACAGTAAAACGATACATTTAAAAGTATAAACATATACGATGAATATATAACGTAAATACAATTTAATAATAAAAACACGCAACGAACGTAAAAACAAGTTATTTACATTGTATACCCAAAATAAAACAAAACTGCAAATCAAGTTCGGTCAAACCCATTTTATTTATCGATCGAAATGGAGATAGCTACCACAGTATTATACACATCATTTTTTTAACTTTTAATATAAATGAAAACGCAGTTGTCGGCAATCACGTGCGAATTTTCAACGCAAGTTGGCATAACGCAAATGTCTGACTTTCCTACTTCAGTTGCGGTAATGCAATGCAGATTAGAATTTTTTCATTTCTTTTATTCTTTTTTCTTATCATTTAAACTTGCTTATTAAATGAATCCGAAAGATCTATTCATGAACAACATTTGATTTTAAATACATCAAACACAAAGAAAATGAACGGAATTGTTTGAAATAATAAGCAGAAACTCTGCAAATCTAACCTCATCTCTGCTAGGAAAGAAAAAAACTGCAGCCTTACTTATCTTTGGCGGGATTTGACATCAGCTTTTTGGCAAGAAAGTTGGTTTTTAATTAATAAAAAATTAATTATTGAATTAACAGGACTAAAAAGTAGCCTATGTTCTATTCCTGATTCTAATTTATTTTTGTGCTAAATTTCATCCAATTCCGTTCAGCCGTTCTGGCGTGATTGAGTAACAAACATCCATCCATTTAAACATCCAAACTTTCACGTTAATAATATTAGTATAGGTTACCTTTCAATTTCCTTCCTCCACAACATTGAGGAATACAAAACGGTAATGTGCAAGATTCTGAAAAGGAAAATCTGGACACATGGCATTCAAGATTTTGTCCAAGGTCCACAATTTTCCTGTAGAATTGGAGGGAAAATCTACGGTATTAAAAAATATGAAACAAAGTTGATTCTCCTTTTATACGAATATTAAAATTAGTGTTAGCCCATAAAACTGCACAAAATTTTTATTGATCCATTCCCCTCTCAAAAAATTATTTTTAAATGGTTATTGAAATGAAATATTCCACGAAATGAATACATTCTTTTTAAAAATTTTAATTTTAAACAATAATAAAATAAACTGAATAAATTAAAAATAAATAAGACGCCAAAGACATTACAAACTCGTACGTTATCTTTCATTTCAATTTTAATATTAAAATATAATATTCAACTCAATTATATAAACATTCAGATGTATTCTAGTTCTTTGTAGCTTTCTAACAAAAAACGTTTCAAAAAGAATAAAAAAATTTATAACTAGAATATAAAGAATTCTAAAACGAGTTTTCAGTTAATTCAGCATTAAAATAGCTTTTGTAACATATGTTCATGGCTATCAGAATCGAAAATGAATTTAACTATTCTAGACTTTAATAAAATGTTATTTTTTTCTAAAAGTAAATGCAAAATATAACAATGAGGTTGATTTTATTCATACAGATAAGAAAAATCAATAATTAACGTAGAAATCTGAAGTGCTACAAACGTGGAGTTCAAAAAAGCTTTCTTAAAAGAATTAAACTATTCTTTTTATTATTGTCGCTACTATATTGCGCATTAAAGAATAAAATTTCAGATGATTAATTAACACCTAAAATTACTTTTAAAAACTGGTGAAATTATTGTTGCAAAAATTGTCCGATAGATGTATGGCGAATAAAGTTCAACAGGCTGAATAAAAGAAGATGACACTCCACACCAGAAATACTTCGGTAAACACGGAGCAAGACCCCAAAACGCTGCCAAGATGTTCACAAAGAACTATTCTTACACAAATTCACAACACAATCAACTAGTAAAATTTTAATTAAAAAACAGTAATATCGCTAAGCTTACACAGTAAAAGTGCTTGCTCTGCGAAAACAACCCTGGAAAGAAATTGAATTTTCGCCTTTTTAGGTAGCCTTCTGGCACGGTAATGGAATTCTCTGAAAGGATTTATATATCTTGGGTCCTAAGAGAAATAGGATTGTATTCTTTCGGCTATAAATCGTCCCGAATGGCTATTATGGATGTCGCTAAGCGTCATTGACTAATATAAAAGGGCATTGATATTAAATATTGAAAACAATATGATTTCTTAGATTATATTTGTTCAGATGCACCTTCTAAGCTCAAGGCACAGCATAATTTGATCATGGCAGATAGCCCTAATTTTGTATCTATTCTCATTTATACATAGTTGTAGAGAATTTCAGTCCTATAATGGTGCTATTCGATCAAAAATATCATACTTCATGGAATCTTTCAAGTCACATGACTGGTGGTCAGAACATAGAAAACATATTCAAAATTAATGCCTATTATTTTGGTTCCTAAAAATCTAGAATTTGTGCATGCAAATTTTGATTATTTCTTTGTTATATTTAATAAAAATTAATTCGAAATGAAATCAATTTTGTCTCATTAAAATCAACTTATTCGAAGCACTGCTTATTAGAACAGAATTTCAGATTATGTATTATTTAGTTATTTTATGAATTGTTTCCTATTATATAATGAATAGAAAATTTGAATAATAGTTTTAGGAGCTTTTATTTTTGATTGATGACTTTGGAAGAATCAGTTTGGCAGTTCGCTACCAATTGGCCCGTTATAAGAGCTCATATTTACTGAATTGGTTAATTTGATTTCACATTACGGCAAATATTTAACAAAATCACTATTTTAGTTATTTACTTCCTGATAATTTTATCTTTATTTTTGTAACACTGTAAAGTCTCATTAGTGAATTAATTGATATTTATGATTATGTAGAATCTATGCTTTTGATTTTTATTTGACTATTTCTGACATAAGAGCCATGGTTTTTATTATGTTATGCTAAACAACGGCTAAAATCATATCAAAGTATAATAATCAAAAACATGCAAATATACTTAAAAACAAACAAGTTTGAATGAATGCATAAAATTTCATGGACTTTAAACATGCTGAAATTTGAGCATTTGATGTATTACATAGTAAGAAAGATAGTAGAATGTTCGAGATTTTGAAAAATAATAAACGCTGAAGATAGAAATTTGGGCATTCTGATGTTATAAATATTGACAGACCTATGCTTCTGAACATGACTATTTAAATAGATGATCAATGTTTATAAATATTGAATGAATATATTAAATGAACCTAACGGAATGCAGACATTTTAAACTAAGTATTAATATTATCCTAATACTGGGAAGTCATAGAATTGGCATCCTTTTTCCTAACTTATTTGTCTGGCATTCTAGTTCTCTTCTGTCATTCGATCCTAAGAAGTTGCTGAGTCGAAAATCCGAGGTTAGCAGAAATTGCTCTATACCTGGAGAATCTCTTATTTATTTAGTAACACTGAAATTTATTTTCTTAATACGATGGGCAAATAGTTAGTAGTTTTAACATTTTGAACAAATGCTATCTTCTACAGTAAAAGTTAGTTCCTACTTGTATGGCATAGATGGCAGCACGTGTATAAAAACAGCGAATTCAGGGAAACTGATTAATACTTAAATTTGGAAACTCTCACCTTTTCATAATTTTATGCCACTAAATTAAGAATAAAAATTTTTTGTATTAACTTAAAAGTAAATTTTAAGATAATCTTAAGGTCTTAGAAGGTCTGTCCAAAAGAAGGCAGACGTTTTGGAAAAAGTATAAAAATACATACGTATTTAAATAATAAATATTGAAATGAAGGGGCCCATCCTTTTATATTTGTAAGAAATTTTTGGGCTAAAATTTTATTCCTGGAAACGATATACACTGATGGAAAAAAAATCCCAACACTAAGAAAAAATTATTGTACAGTAATGAAATTTTAGGAATACATTTGTCTAGGTAACATATTTAATTGATTAAAGTTTCAAGATCACAGGTAGAGCCATTTCAAATGTGAAATGTTGGTACATTAGTAACCGGTATAACCACCAGAATTTTGAATGCAAGCATGCAAACATGCATGCATTGTGTCGTTCAGGTGTCGGATATCAGTTTGTGGGATGGAATTTCATGCCTATTGCACTTGGGCGGTCAATTCAGGGACGTTAATGCTGGTTGTGGATGACGCTGGAGTTGTCGTCCAATGATGTCCCATACATGCTCGATTGGAGAAAGATCTGGTGATCTAGCAGGCCAAGGCAACATGTCGACACTCTGTAGAGCATGTTGGGTTGCAACAGCGGTATGAGGGCGAGCGTTATCCTGTTGGAAGACACCCCCTTGAATGCTGTTCATGAATGGCAACACAACAAATTATATCACTAGACTGACGTACAAATTTGCCGTCAGGGTGCGTGGGATAACCACGAGAGTGCTCTTGCTGTCATACGAAATTGCTCCCGAAACCATTACTCCAGGAGTAGGCCCTGTGTGTCTAGGCCGCAGACAGGTCACTAGCAGGCGTTCACCTGGCCTCCATCTAACCAACAAACGGCTATCACTGCGACCAAGGCAGAACCGGCTTTCATCAGAAAACACAACAGATCTCTACTTCGTCCTCCAATGAGCTCTAGCTTGACACCACTCACGTCGCAAACGGCAGTGGTTTGGAGTCAGCGGAATGCACTGTACAGGGCGTCTGGCTCGGAGCTGTCCTTGAAGTAACCGATTTGTAACAGTTCGTTGTGTCACTGTGGTGCCAACTGCAGCTCGAATTTCAGCTGCAGACCCACTACGATTAGCCACAGCCATACGCCGAATAAGACGGTCTTCCTTCTCAGTAGTACCACGGGGCCGTCCGGAACCTGGCCTTCTTGAGGCAGTACCTTCCCTTGACCACTGCCGCCAATACTCATGCACAATGGATACATTCCTGCCAAGGCTTTCAGCAATATCGCGGAAAGAAAGCCCACCTTCTAGTAGCCCTACAACACGACCTCGTTCAAACTCAGTGAGCTGTTGATAATGGCTTCTTCGTCTTCTCAGAGGCATCCTTGACTAACATTAACCCACTACGTCAAATCTCAACTGTAAATAACGATCACGAGCCTTAAAGCGCTTATTAAAAGCAAACCTCATTTGCATGTTCATAGTGTCGCTACTAGCGCCACACTTACGCGCGTAGCTCGAAATTTGAATCGACGTCATCTTTCAGATGTATAAACACGCCTACCAAATTTCGTTTATCTAGCACAGCTCCTTCCTAGTGTTGGGATTTTTTTTCCATCAGTGTAGTATACTATGAGTGTTACATGTAATAAGGATTGAAAACTTCTATATTGAAATTCAAGACCGAATTAATAGTGAAATTTCTGAGCCATCTGTATGCAGTCATAAACAGTATTTTTTAAGTTGAAACTGTTATTTACAGCAATACGTCAAAACATTATTCGATAAAATGATTTTTGACAAATATATATATTGAACTATTCAATATCGTTGCATAAGCCTTGACTTTCTTTAAAAAAAAATTGTTTTCTGTTTGAGGGGGGGGGAGGAACCGCGTTTGACGTCTATTGATCTATACTTTCACATGAATATAAAAGTGATCTTTCAAAGATGCATCAGTGAATATAAATGAAATTAGTTACATGATCTTGTTACAGAAATGTTTCTGAGATGGTTGCAGATGTGTCCTAAACCTGACTTCAGTTTTTTTCTCTCTGCTAAGAAGTTGAAAAGTTTGATGTGCTGAACTTTGAAATTAAAAATTTGAGTCCTCATGTTGTAGCATGTAGCTCAGGCTCCATAGTTTTATATTTTAGTTTAGGATGGAGGAGAGAAGGCTGTTAATATCTTTATCAGGGGACGTGAAAAAAGTTTCTGGAAAACTAGTTCCGCAGAATAGTGTTGCTAAAAATCAGAGATAAATTACTCTTAGAAATGGCACCTGATAAAGATGATTTATAATAATAATAGTAATAATAATATCATATTATTAAATTCCTGTAGCCTAAATCAATGAGTAACTGTCAAAACTGGAATCCAATATTAATGTAGAAAAACCGCGCTAAAAGATACACCCAATTTGAATCGGACACAATCTAGTCAACTACAATAATAAGATTCAACTTCTTTGCAATAATAAGATTCGCAATTCATAAAGAATGAATTTCATCGTTACTTGAAAATGTTTTACTTAACGGTAGTCCCTTTTGACGGAATTTCCAGAAATAATTTTGAAAAGCATTTCAATTCAATTTTTTATATCAATATTAATAGTAGTATTCAAACTCATTAATAATTATATTTACACAGTCAGTCGTTCAAGATGGTATTTTCTTTTTCCTGTCGATAGAAAAAATGCAACCTTCAAATAAATTAAATGACACGAATATCAAGATTTTCATTTCGTTATATTGGATTTTTTTTATTTTTTGCTCTTAAGACATAAAAAAAAAAAGGAATTTTAGACTTGAAAAACTTACTTTATGACGAGGACAATTTAAATCGATACTCTCTGAGTTTTCTTCCTTCATTTTGAAGGTCAACAGGTTATTTATTAAAAGTGAATCTTCGGAAAGTTAAAAAAAAGCAATACAATTCAAAGCAAGTATTGTCTACGAATAATATTTTTTTTCTTTCAATTTTCTTATGAGCTTCATTATAAATAAACTTTACTGAACGGCGAACCCTTTGAAGCCAGATATTCCCCTCCCCACCCCCCAAGAAAAAAAATAACTGTCTGTATATTCATCGAAATCTCCCCTCTCTTATAACACAATACCAAAGCTAAAGATACAGATTACACCTGCGCACTTAAGCCTTTCAAGGGACCGGAAATGGCCCTATAAATTCTAATCAAATCCTATTTCTCTATACATCAGGGAAAAGGTAAAAAGGAAAAAAGAGTAGATAATAGATCTCCGAAATAGAGAAGGCCCTTCATCAAACTGAAAATCAGACTTTGCGGTCGATTTCCGCCACTGTTTTAACTGTGACTGCCGGTTAACTGGCCGATGAGTAGGGCCTCTTACGGGGGGGGGAGTTTCCGAAATTCAAGCAAAATGTTATTTCGTGACTTCATACAACAATGTTCGGGAAGTCTGTTTCCTCATAAATTGAGGTTTCTTCTTTTCATTTTATTAATCTGAAGAGGAGGGGATAATAAAAGTCGAAAGAAAAAATGTTTCATCGCACGCAAAGAAATAAAGTTTTTTTTCTTTGACTTCTAAATTCACTAACTCTAATTTATTATTTCGTAATTTTATTTTCATTACCTTTTTTAATGCAGTCTACCATTTTGCTGACTGATATGACCAGTCTTGTGAAGACTTAACAGAAAGTGAATGATTGCATCACAATTTTGTCGGTAGAATATAAATAACGGATTAAAAATTTAATGTCACCACTATTCACTTTTTTTTCAAATTCACTCGGATTTTTTTTGTTAATGTGAATAGTTAATTTCAATTTGTGAATTCATTAAGGCTGGTTGCACACACAGTGCCTTTTTCTGATCACTTATTTCCCCGATGCCGACATAACAACGGTAATGTATTGAATTTTAAGAGAGCTGACACACTAGGCGGACAAATAAAGATTCGGTCCATTCGCCTTTGATCGGACTCTGTGCAGACGCCCGCTGTCACGAGCACTTTCGGATCATCAGATGCAAGATCCCAAATTCTTTTTTCCCATTCATTGAATAAAGCGAAACAAGTCCATTTTCCCCCTTTTCCTCTTCATTCGACGACAGGATGATATTGATAGAATTTGTACTCTATTCATTTCAAATGACCCTTAAGCAGTCCTTAGTTGAAATGACACGGTTAAAGTAAATTTATTTGTTGATGAAATGATGCTGACTCTTACAAATCGGAATTTAAGCGCCGTGTTTGTAAGCATTTGGTTTCTGGGAGTGGTCTCGGCAAAATACTGACAGAAGAAAAAAACGCTGTGTGTGCAACGAGCCTAATTGTCAAAAGATAACAGGAATAATATCAGAAAACAAGCAGTATAATTTTTTGTTTAAATTCGTTTCATACTTAGCTCAACAGAGAAAAATCTCACAGCTTGGGGACGAATTTGGTTACTTTGATGACCAAATAGAAAATGCTGGAAAAATTAAATGAATGAATCAATACTTGAAAAAAAAAACTGTATTAGCTTCAAGTGTCATCCACTACAATTTTAACTTGAGTGGAAGAATAAAAGGCATTTTTTTAATGATTGAAAATTTGAATAAATATACAGGGAGAGCGAAATTGGGAGGGTAGAAACTGAATGAAACCTTTTTAACAATGAATTAACACGTTCACTGCCACTACCCACGCCTGATATCAGGATCATCTATCTAACGACTCCTTCTTTGCTATCTTTTAACTGTAGAAGAGAAGGTGTCATCTAATAACGCAGATGGTTTGGTACAATTGCATATTATTTGTAACGCACAGGCGCGTCAGTGGTAGCGAATGTGTTAAAGGGAATCGAAATGCATTAGAGGAAATGACAAGCCAATATAGGGAAAAACCTGGGTTCAGCAACCACTCGCTTATGCGTAAATCCTTCCAAATGCAAAAAAAAAATTACTAAATTTTGAATGTAGAAAAGTCGTAAGAAATAATTTTAAAAACGGAAGAAATAAAAAACATATTGAATTTTTTTTGAAATTATAAAATTGCTTTTAGGATCAATGTTAGTTAAAAGAAACTAGTGAGAAATTCAAAAACCTATATCAATAACAACAACAAAATAATAAAAAAATCAATAAATAAAATAAAATTAATGCGTTTCAGAATTTAAATGAAAATATGCAAAACTTGATATTTTTTCAATTCCTACTATTATTTCACCGACCCGTACGACATTATAAGTCAATATAAATGGAAATCATTGTTCAGGAAAATCATTTTAATGGAAATTCACAGTAATAGATAAGTAAAAAAAAAAAAATCGAATCAGCAGATGCTGACCCTCGAAATGGCCAGGTTCCTAGTTGCAAATAATGCTTAACAACACTACTCATAGACGAAATATGGAAACTGATTATATGATGCACACAAAATTGGATGGCAAGTTCCCATTCTCAAAGATTCATATTAGTAGGAGATGTACAATGTTAATCATATATCATTGGGTGATAAATGTTAACTGTCCTTTCCAGTGACTAAAATAAATGGGAATTTGGTGGACATGATGGGAATATAAAATACTGGTTTGATTTAGGGAAAGAGTCCGGGATCTTTTCAGTGGGAAAAGTGGGAGATTTCTTGAGAGTGGGAAGTGGGTTTAAAACTTCAGCTGCCAATCTCGCGATTTCCGAGGGTTAGCACTCAGACAATACATACCGCGTTTTTTGCAATTAAGAGTGTTTATTTTTAAGATTACAAAAATTTATTATATTATATTTACTAGCTGGCATCCGGCGCGTTGCTTCCGCAGAAGAAATAATTTTGGAAATATCGTTTGAAATTTGAAATAGTTATCTTGTTTAATTCGGAATGATACGGACAAGAGATATTTATTTTCATATCCACAGTGAATACATTTATTGAAATGGAAGGATATATAAATATTTATTATTATTATTTAATTTATTATTATTTATATATAATAATAAATATTTATTATTATATATAAATATTTATTATTATTATTAACAAACATATATTCATTTTTTATATTAGAATTGTGCATTCTTTTAGAATTGTAATGCTTGGTGCTCTTTGAGAATTGTAATGAAAGAAACTATTTATTGTAACTTATCAACTATTTATTGATTCGTTTCATATTTGTTCAGTATTATCAAGCTTAATGAAAAGAAAAGTGATTAAAACATTTTGTTTTAAAATTGATTAAACATAGAAAATATATCTATTCCATAAAATCTTTAATATAGTTGAAAAGATAAATTTTTATTTAAAATGTGCATTAAACATGAGGTTAAAATTTGGATATTCTGAGCCTACAGTTTGTTGTTGTTATTGGCTATGACTGTTGTCACAGAAAATCTCGCTGACAAAGTCAAATTTTAAGCCGAGTTGTAGCGTATCTTGTTTAAATGGCGCCATCGAGGGTCAGGAGTAAGTCTTGGCTACTCAACGCCCTTTTCACCGGACGAATTTCGTTCAGATGTTTGATTCGTTCCTCTACAAATTATAATTTAGACCTGAATAGCAGAACATTCACCTAACATCGTGTATCTCTAATGATACTGTCTCGACTCTTATTTTGTGTGGCCATGGCAGATTTATACTTGAACCAGCCACCATATACACGGAGAGTATTCAGTCGGAATGGTTGAAATAGCCTTCACTTTTATTTCGTAAAAGAAATTTTCGAGTTAAATAAAAATATGTCGACAGTTTCTCAATCGAATCTAGAATCCTCTAATCTCATCTTTTGATTTAAAAAAAAAATAGAATAATAAAATAAAATAAAAGAAGATAAATTAAACTTGTCTATGAGGTTTCAAACCCCTACTTTGACAACTGTATTTGGATTGTTTTAATTGAATTACTTTTTACTCTTCAATCTTTAATACAACATTCCAGTCTTATTAATATAAATAAGAAGTTTTTTAAATCATTCTTCTCAAATTCATTGCAAGGTGATTTTACTTGCAATAAGAGATAATTAAATTAAACGATTGATTGTCGATTTTCAAAGTATTAAAATGGTACATTATTATTGAAAAAGAAAAGGTGCACAAAATTTCAAAACCCTGGAATATTATCAAAAGAATGGAAAAATTGGAAACGCAATTTCGTCTTCACAAACACGAAACAAGTCTAGCGGATCAAAAGTTTTCTGTGTTCATTTCAATGATAAATAAGGTTAAGGGGACCTGGTGGTAAGGTTTCGGGTTCGGAACCGGAGAACTTCTAGTTCCAGACCCGATTCCACAGAAATAAACGTCGTATAAGCTAGTCTAGTGTACATTAAATACCTCGGGGACTCCCACTGTGTGGTGTGCCAGACTGGAGTGGATGGTTGCCAAATCAGGTTTCGTCATCTGACCACCATTCAAAATGACAGCATCCATCTCAAAATAGCTTTAGTGCTGATCTAAAACGGGATATTAATATAACTAAACTAAGTTAAACTAATCCAATGATAAAGTATCTGAATATTTTAAAATAAAAATTGCTTTCCTTCAGGTACCCGACTACGTTAAACACACTGGTTTTTGACCACATTGGCGATTTTTTAAAAATTGTTATTTTTTGTAGTTCGGACTTTCCTCTCTCCAAAATAGTTAAGCTGTTCTAGGAAAAGGAAGGCTTGACCTGTCATCCATGGAATTTTAAACTAAACATATTTTTCCATTATTAAAATTTATCACTTTCATATTTAACTATAATTTTAATAAAAATTCTCCACTGTTAGCACAATATATCAAAAACTAACCAAGATGTTTACATAAAATTTTTAAAGTGCGTTTTAAATGATATGGACAATGAGATGAACCAAAAGTTTTGTTATTGGCGAAAGGCTTTTTCATTTATAGATATTTTTAGAAAAATTAAGCTGTGAATTAAGGGAAAAATGGCATATGTAACTGTATTTATATCCATACCTTTTTTGCATCTCACGATTTTTCTTAGATTTTGATTCATTATATTCTATAACTTGTGTACAAATAAAAATAGGATTGTTGCATTACCATTTTGTGTAGAGTGCGAGCCGTTTTGGTTAAATTTCACTAAGATTTACTACAAACTTTCAAATTTCTCAAAACAAATTATATGTTCAGATATTTTTTTCTGTATTTATAGTGCTTATAATTGACAAAACATCTAAAAATTAAAAAAAAGTTATAAAAGAATCCAATTTTTCAAAAAATTTCCTCCGAATGTAGTCGGATACCTTTTAAGTTCCTGAATTTCCTTAAATTCAGCTCTTCTGAGATGATACGCTTTCGTTCTTTTTCGAACAAAAATTCTTTTCAAATGGAGCTAATAAACCAGAGAACGACCCAAAAGAAAGGAAACAAAATAAATTGAGCGGAATCTCAACGGAAAGGAGGCGGGAGGGGAGTCAGGTACAGCACCCCCCTTTAAGATTCGCACCTCTGACAGGTAATCTTACTGGGTAGAAAAAAGAGGGTCTCCTGAGATGGGTAATTACGGTTCTAAGCCCGTCCCCCATCACTTTCAATAAACCTGCAGACGAGAAAAAGGGGATGACCTTGGAGGTGCTAATCGTCTGGCGAGGGGCATCCGAGGGTGGGCG
Source organism: Argiope trifasciata (assembly GCA_026543055.1). Classification (NCBI taxonomy): domain Eukaryota; kingdom Metazoa; phylum Arthropoda; class Arachnida; order Araneae; family Araneidae; genus Argiope; species Argiope trifasciata. Next base: position 894,495 of record JAPMOQ010031752.1, read on the forward strand.
GAAATCTTCCAGATAAAGAAAAGGAACTGGTCAAAGATAGAGTCGTCTGATTGGAGATGGATGAAAAGCCGGAGAAGGTTTGACTTTTCATCCAACTAAACTGTTGTGAAATAACATTTGAGAATGTCATCGTGAGGTTTGTATTTGCACTGATTCTCAATGGTCAAGAAAAATAAATAAAATCAGTCATTACCTGACATATCAGTGAATGATGCAAATAAGATTCTTGTGATAAGTTACTTTTAATAAAATTTTTATTCTGTATTTAGTTAAGTAGTATTCTATATAAATAGAAATGAATGTTTGTAATCAATATAAGTAAAAATGAATGGTTGTAGTGTATATAAGTAAAAATGAAT
>JAPMOQ010031752.1:915678-933465 GCA_026543055.1 Argiope trifasciata
TGGCATGCTTTTACTAGTATTGCTTTATTATTAGGTATGCTTCTTTGACAGCAAATGTGTTTTTAAAAGGTTGACGTGGAACTATGACATCATAGCTGTTATTTTCCTGGAATGTAATTTTTTTTCGGAGGGAATTAAATAACTCAATTTTTATAATATATTTTTAAAAACTTCACTCGGTTTTAATAAAAATTATGATGAAAAGAATTTTATCCAGTGGGGAAATGGCACTTCATTCATTCTAAAGTGAGAAACATGGAAGGATTTGACTCCTGTTCTAAAATTAATCCATCGCGAAACTGTTTTAGGATCTCGGAAAAAGAAAGTAGCCATTTAGAAAGTAGCCTTTTGTATTTGTAAAAATATTGTTTTCAGTAAAACTCTATGTAAATTAATATGTTTAAGAATTTAATGATAAATAGTTTATTATTTGGAAACAGCATGTATAGAGGGGGAGGATAGAGATCGATAGAAATTGTTTCAAACTGGTTAATAACTTAAATTAGTTAAGATAAATAATGATTTAAAAATAATTATGTTATCACGTGATTGCTTGAAATTTGTGATCGTAGATTTCATTTTAAATTCTTTTTTTATATCTATGGAATGTTTGAGATTCATTTTTGGTTGATCGACAGCAGAAAAAGGATTATCGAAAGATAAAAAAAATTTGCTTAGGGATGCTTATATTTCACATCCCTAATACAGAAATAATCGGTGATAAACGCCTAATTTCCTTTTGGCACTACTTTCTGGTATCATCTCGGGAAAAATGAGCAAATGCAATGCAAACAGCAAAAGCAATTTTTCTAGGTAATCAAATGCATAAGAATACTGAACATTGGTAAAAGCTTTCTAGGAAAATATTCTGACAATGATGTAACCTTTTTTTTGTAGCCTTAGAATTGAAAGTTTCGTACACTTTCATGAGCATATTTGCTTCAATCTGTAGGAAGCATTAAAAAAAAAGAAATCATTGCGAACATCAAAAACTTTATTTTAGGTTTCGTTGAATCTGCTTCTTTAAAATGCATTTTGCCAGACGTATGAAATTCGATTTGTTGTTCATTTACACCAAAATGTTGAATTGCATCAAATTTAGAACTAAATTCATTCAAATGTTGGTTGTCTGTCTATCTGCTCGAATGCAATAATGAATGATAGCTTCAAAATGAAAGATCCATACCAGTAAAATATGATGCACCGTTTTAACATCTAAGTGGAGAGTCAGCCTTTAAAATGAAAACTAACATATTTGATTCAAAATCCATCAATAGTTGCTTCATGTCCGTCTGTACATTCTTACGCAGGCAAACACTATAAGTTAGAGCTGTAATTACTTATTAATAAAAATACACACCAAATTTTATTTGTTTAAAATTATATATTTTTTTGGTATCAATAGGCTGACAAAAAGTCCTCCAAAGTGCATAATCGGTTTTCTTCACTATACTATGAAGTACAGAACTCTTTTTTTTGTTTCACGGTCTTGCTTGAACTCAAAGCTTTTATGTTTCGTTGACGAGAAAGCTTTGGAAATATCCTCCAGCCGTAATACAAATTATGAACGTTTTTGGGACTAAAAAATGCAATCAAGCTCTCAAACTTCATAGTTTGCATGCTTCGTTGGCGATAAAGTTTCGGAAATCATCCTGCTATTACAGCACTTGTTAATACTCTATCTCTGACTTTATTCCTTTTAGTTTCAAAAGAATAAAAAGAACAGAGTCAAAAGAATTCGACTAGAAAACTCGACAGTTTCTATGTATTAGCAATTGCTAATGCTCTATCTATGACTCTATTCTTTTTAGTCTCAAAAGATTAAAAAGAATTGAGTCAAAAGAATTTGACTAATAAACTTCACACTTTATATGTTTTGTCGGCGAGAAAGTTTTGGAAATATCATCTTGATGTTATACAAATTAGTAACGTTTTTGAAACTAATGGGAATGAAACTTTAAATAAAAATTACTCACTCGCAAAATTTAAGAGACATATAATTGCTATGTAACATTAATAAAAGTTGAAAGAAATGAACTATTTTTCAAGGAATTTAACCCATTAATGCCCACTGTTCCATTTTTGGAACACCCCTCACATAAAAAGGTATTCTTATTATATTTCTTCATCTAACATATAGAAATTTCATGCAAAAATTCCAATTTTTTTTAACCTTAGGCATAAATGAGTTAAGGAATTCCCATATAATTCCACTGAAAATCGAACATATATATTTGGTAACAAAAACAATTTCTGATTATATGAACCGTTCAAATATTCGTTGTCTTGAATTCCCGACAATTCTTGAAAAACTCTAATATCCAGTGCAACCTTAAAACAGCAGCATATCATTTGGTGATAGCCCCACGATTCTCCACCATCACTGTCGCTAACTTGACGCGTTATCTTTAACCTGCCACCAAAACTCATTGTGACGGCGTGTTTGGCGATGATCCCTTGGCGACTTCTGCTCCGAAGAAGAAACCTAGTGCGGCAACCCTGCTGACAGATCGTCCTGTGAGAAGATGCGAAGTGGATACGATTGACCACTTGTGTGCGCTTTCAGTACGAGAGACGTGCTCTCGCCTGCGCGCGTTCTCATTCTATTCGTTCATGCGGATGCATTTTTAATTTTTTTTCTTCCGAAATAAGAAAGAAAAAAAAAATTATATAAATTCTGGTGGATGATATAGTCGGTGTCGGATTTTAAAAACCGTCGAGATGAGGACTAGTGCGTTTTTTGTGTTTTTGTTTTGGTGTTCATTCTTACAAGGGGCAAGAAGTAACTGGATGTAAGTAAAATTCTATACTTAAAGTTTATGTATTGAAAAAAATGTGATGAAATAATTACATTAATTTACTTCACAAATGTGTGCGCACAGTTATAATTATTATTGCTGTATAATTCCATTTTATTACATATATGTTTAACAGTAAAAAATTGCAAACTAATTTGAATTGATTTTATATATTAAAAATATTAATTAAAAATTTTTATTAAAATAATTTAAGTACATTAATTTTTTATTTAATTTATTTACAATTTTTTTGTAACAGAATCATGATTGTTTTGAAGTATTTAAAAATATTTTGTTATTTTACTTCAAATATTTAATCTTTTTTTTAAACATAACTTTATTTATCTCGTGTTTACCCCTTATTTTAACGATGTAATTATTTATGATAATTTAATGAGTTTCTCGAATTTTTCACAAATATTTCAGAGGAAATTAGATAATAATAATTTAAAATATTATTGAAAATATTGATATAAATAATGAAAAAAAATTAAACAGTATGATAGCAGAGTTTTTTAAATTTTTATATTATTTTTTAAATAATAGGTAAATACTCTTTAGCGATGATAGAACAAATTCTTAAAACTGATTATTGTAAATTGAATATATGTTTGATACATTAGCTGATATTTAACTTCATATAAAAACAGCTTTAATTAATACATAACTTTATAGAATGTGTCAAGGAATTTATTTATTTTAAAATATTTGTGAAAGTCAAGTTATATCAAAATTTTAAAGAGCACCACTTAATAATTAAATTTTACTATTGATTATTTATTTATGTGACACAACCTAACAATTTTAGAAAAACTGTAATTTGAATAAAACGGAACCGTAAGTTATTGAACATCATTCTTTGTTTGTTGAATATTTCTTAGTTTGAAAAATTGTTTAGATTAATCATACATACTGAGTTTCAAATTTCGATATTTTTTTTTAATTATCGTTTTATTTTGGTATAATTATCATTTGTGGCATATTCAATGGAATATGTCTTAAACGATAATTATATTAAAGAACGATAATTATTATTATTATCGTTTCACTAATTTGTGATATAATTTTAAAAGTTGGAAATTAGAAAGATGTATTCTTTATACTTATAATGCAACTGCCACAAACTCGCTATGATCTAGAAAGTTCTCTGTTTTTTACTGCTCTTAAGTTCTTTCCAGAATTTGCGAGATCCACAAAACTATTTTTGTCCTGTTATATAACAGAAATTTGTTTTGCGACGGAAGCATCTGAGCATGCGTAATTAACTTAACTAAAACAGTGGAATTTTTTTTTTCTGTGCTAGTTATCTCTACAACGCTTAATCAGTTGTCTGTTCTTTGAATTAAATCCTCTTCAGTTTATTTTTTAAACTACATCCAGAACATTCTAAATAAATTATACATTTCTTAAGATATCTAATGCAAGCGTGGAATTTAAAGAATGGCATTCTTATGTGGAATAATTTTTGAACTTTTGTTTCGAAAAGCAAACCTTATTGCTTTAGCTCTAAAAAAACTCTGCATACATCATATTTTATGTGAAATAACTTAAGTTATTTAGTAAGTCAATTATTAAATCTTCTAAAAATAATTCATAAATAAGGCAATTTTTATATTAATGACTTTTGCTCAGAGAATAATATATTTAAAATTGGAAAAGAAATGTTGCGGCTAACTATTTTCAGAAATTACATTGACATATAAAGCTATCTATTTTGTGATGTTTATCTTACATACTACATTTGGTGGACCAAACTATTGTATGTTATTGCTTCAATTTTAGATTAATATTACTTGTCATCACTAATATTACTTGTTTCTAAACTTAAGTGTATCAATGTTTAGAAAAGTATTGGTTAGTTGATTTGAGTTTTTTGGCACAAGAACCATTCTTAGTCATACTGCGCCATTCTTATGGTAAAAGGTAGAGCATTGTTAATGTTTGTATAAAATTATGTGCTTTCATGTAAAAATTAATATAAAAAAGGTAAAGCAGACAAAGACCAAAATGACATCTTTGTTTAATAAACAATTAAAAAAAGGAAATTGTTTAAGTTTATGATAAAAAATTTATAGCAATTAGAAATTTAGAAAAGTATAAATGTTGCATGTTAAAACTTTTATTTATTTGATATTTTTAAATGGAGTTCTGCAGCATATTCATTCCTGTATATCAAGATTGAAAGCGCGGTGCTCTATTTCTCCTGAATTTTGATATACGTAAAATGGAGAGCTTTTCTTCACCATTAAAATAACAAAATTAAGTATATAGAAAGGGGTTCGAGATTACGAAGCAAACTTTCAAATGCATCAAGAGAAACTTCCGATTCAAAATGTTGTTGCAAATGCAAGTTCGGATTTCTTTGCTAACGAAATAAGAAACAGATTCGAACTCTAATATTCATGGTGCAGCACAGTATTAGTGAAATGCACGTTTGCACTTATAAATCAGCATTGTAGCATAATTAACACTGTTGCGAGTGGCATTATAAACAGACACATCAAATTGACGTTGCACATAAAGTAAATGCTCAAAGACCGAGGTCGGCCTGTTCCTGTTAAGCGTGCAACTGAGTACAAAACAGTAATGCCATTGGGTGCTTATATTCTTTTTATCCTTTCTTGTACCTTTATAAATATCTTTTTCTTTTACATTTATAATGTACAGAGAGAAAGTCAGCGTTCTTTGCAAGTACAATTCACCTTTATGGTAAAATTGGTTTACTTCTGTATGTTTCCCTTATCTTTAAAGTTAATCTCATAACTTTAGAATTCTCCTGTGTGTGTAGTCCAAGATCGATTGTTGTCAAAAGCTTGTTTCATAATTCTTGAATCTCTCTGTGTTTTATCGACGAAGATTCTAACCATTAAATGGCTATTTCTCCGATAAATGCCAGAATTCGTTCAGTAAGTGTACAAAATATTTCTAAATACCATTTTTCACTTACTGATATATAATATAAATGTTTTCATTATCATAGGACAAAACTGCAACTGTGCAACTTTTTCAATCATGATTCTTCTAAAGCGCGTTATGATATACATAAAAAAAGAGAGTGCTCAAATAAATCATAGTACATGCAGATAAATTCTTAAACCTAAAAGGAAAACAATACATTCTAAATTAGGAAAGAAAACTATATGATTAATATATTGATACAAATGCTATGTGATTACCGTACATAATTTTATAATTTGCAACTATTTAAATTGTTATATTCACCATTTGCTTACGTCTTCTCACCAGAATGTAACAGCTTCTGTAGTTATACGCTGGCAACAGCGTATTTATACTGGCCACAGTATCGGAATAATGCTAAATATTCAGTCAGCCATCGGATTATTTGTTAAGTGACGGTATTCATCGCAGTAAGATGACTTGGTCTAATTCTGGTCATTCACAGCGACATATGCATTTCAAAATTTGTTATATATGTTATGTTATGAAGGATTATTCTTATGTTATTTGTTATTATATTCAATTTTAAAGTGGTAGCTTGCATTATATTATGGTAAAAACATTTTTTTTAAACGATTAGTTGTTTTCTGTTTATCTGTTGCATGTTTTGTGACTTTCGATATATGACATAAGTTGTTTTTATCTCAATTTTCTCTTATCAGTCTTGATATCTTCCTCCGAAATATTCATTCTTTGGTGAGAAATAAATTTAAGGTGCAAATTCATAAATATCATTTGGAATTTGCAATAAATTTTAAATCTGAAAACAAATTTATTTTAAAGAAACCTAAAATCTGGTCATTTATGTTAAAATATTTATAGGTTGATTTTATAGATTTTATCAAATCTAATAGTTCATTTATTTATCGATTTGACAAATTTTCTTTGTGAATGTGTCATTTCTTAGTATAGGCAGTGTTTTTCATAACACACATATTTTTGGTTATTATATATATAGTATAATACTATAAAATTATTAAGTTTGTATACGTGTATAAAAAAGCTGGCTTTAATCAATTGTTGTTTTTGAAATTTTTATGTTTTTAATATATTTGGAATATATTTTTAAAGAAATGTTATTATGTATTGGAAAAGTATCGTTTTCATAGTAAAGAATATTTTTAGCTAGTATTTTTAAGAATTCCATTGTAAAAATAATTTATTTGCAAACATTTGATTTTCGCTTTCGTTGTTAATGTTAAATAATTGTAGATTAGAGATTTTGTTTTTTTTAATGTTTTTTTCTTATGTTTTTAACATATTTGGAATATATTTTTTAAAGAAATAATATTTACTATATTGATTAGGTTCTGTTTTTTGCCTTCTTCAAATCATTTAGCTTCTTTTTGCAGATAAATGTTAAATTTTTTATGGAATAATTAAATTTTTAAATACCAGAAATATAATAAAATTCAATTTATCTAAAAATGGGAATTGAAAAAAAATGGGAGTAAAAACTAGCTGAAAAGAATAAATATAATTAACAATTTTTAAAATAAAATATTAGTAAAGGTTTAATTTTTATAATTAATTTTTACGGACATTATAAAATCATTCGATAAGCAATAAGTAATCTTGACAAGCAAATTAATAAAATTTCGAATGTTTTTAAAAATAACGAATACAATAAATTTATTAGTAATTTTAACAAATGTGCTGCACTCTAAACTTTTAATATAACAATTGTATTCAAACAATATCAAAACATCTACTTCTAATGGCTTTTATTAATCAAATACTATATAAAAAATTAGAGGGAACTTTTACAGTTTTATTTTAGCTTAATACATGATACAACTGTATTGTCACCCGATTGAATAAAGGATATTAGAAAATATTCACTTATAATCATTCTGAACACAAAACTAGTAAATTTAGTAGACATTTCATGAGTAGAAAATAATTTTTGATATTGAATTGCCAAAGTTATTCGATAGTAGCTATATTATATTTATAGAATATTTTAAAACTTATATTATATTTATAGAATATTTAAGAAATTTATCTTACAATTAATCATTGGCGATTTGTCTCAGAAATGTAATTTAAGATATCATTTTTTGCCACTATTTATTCTTGAAATACTACGACACGAGCGCCTCCTAGATAAATGAGAAAAAATCTGCATATATAACTTTAAATGATTTGTCACAGTCGCGAAAAGCGCAATTTATGCGCCAAAATCATAAGGCGTAGCATGTTTCTCAAGTGACAAATCAGTGGCTTATAGGTCAGGTGTGAATAGAGTCGACCTCTTTTGCAGATTGTATAGCAACGAAATTTATCTTCTTGAATGAGCAAAAAAGGAATTTACGATGATTTTTTTAAAACTAAAATTGTGTTACAAATTTGGAATGTATATTGACCGGTGCTAGTACTTAAAAAAAATTGTACAAGTTCGATGATCTAATGAATTTTTATGTGTGGATTTTCTCATGAATGTTTAAAATTTTATTTCTGTTTTAAAATATACTGATGTATTGTATTTTTAAAAAAAAATTAGATTTGTTGAAAGAACGTATAAGCAGTTACAATTTAATCTTATTTGTACATATCTGATAAAAGGTGACCGGAAAAAGGCCGTTTTAATAAAATACTTGTCGTAATAAAGTGGTGATTTTGATCTAATAAGCTAGATTTGAAGTCCGTCAGTATTATTTTACTTCTTATAATTATGTTCTTCTTATTATTATTCTTATGATAATCATGTGATTAATTTTATATATTGGTAATTATTTTCATTTGTTCTTTCTTTATCACAATCGATTTATTGCATATATCGAGGAATCATTTTTTTTTAAAAAGGAATGATTTCAAAACAGAAAGGATTTGATGATAACTTAACTGTTTATAATTAATTAATTGCTTAACTGATTATTATAAACTGCTTAGACATAAATCACTTAAGTTTTTTTTAAAAACTTAATTGCTTTAGTACGTTACAGTGACAATTTATTGAGTGTTTTTTTATTAAGAAATACAGTCTAAACCTATATTTATCTCAAATAATAAGGTTTTTAATGTTATCAATTTGTTTCAAATTATCAATAAAGGAGTTTTCTTCTGAATATGAATTATGCAATGGAAGTGGTTTTGAAAAGAATTGGCACGGATGAATTTTGAACTTAATAATAATTCCCTGATCTGTTGTTGAATTTCTGTGGACAAACTCTTGAGCTGCGTTTAAAAACTTTTTTAATGATGGATCTTTTTGATACTAAATGATACAGTAATATTAAACGATAATATAAACAATAATATTAAAACGATGTATCGAATGAAAACATATTTCAGAGCTAATGTTGATTCGAGATAATTCGCTGCGTTGGACAATCAATCACCTTCTGGGGGCCTTCTTAAAATAATTGGTAGATTTGCTTTCACATTTCGAAAAGTTTTTAAATAATCAACAGGTAAATGATTTATTTTATTTAATTTTTTAAACGAGCAGATTTGAAAAATATATACGTTGTTTTTGTATGATCCCAGGTGGTATAGCAGCGCTAATACCACTTGTATAGAACCAAAAAATTCTAAAAAGTCCAAAAACATCCCCCAAAATAGTAAAATTTGAACATTTAAGAATATGATTGAGGGAGGCTTGATCTGCCTTGCAATAAGGATATTCAGCCATCTTTCAGCCATGTTGGAAGGTAAATAATTTGGTGTGTCCATTCAAAAAACAAGATAAAGCCGTTTACTGTGTTTTATCAATACCCAAACGTTGATACCAAATATGATTTTTACCAAAATTGAGAAAGTGGGACCTCCCAAAGGAAAAAAAAAATATTTATGCCAATATTTATTTATTCATTTAATGTGTTTACCGCAATAAAAATGTCTAAATCGATAAAATTCTTAAAAATTAACCTAATCAATTACTGATTTCTTCGTGGTGATGTCGTGTCCGGAAAGGGGGTGCAGTAGCTTCTGAGGGTAAAGACCCCTGAGCACCCAGAGGGCAGAAGTCTGACTTCTAGCTCAAATGAAAGTGACACACACATTCGATTGCACAACCCCCTTTTTACAGGGGGGCTCATTCATACAGCTCACAGATAGAACACAGAACAACCATGCTCGAACCCGGGACGCCCATATCCCGGGGAAGACTCGCTACCCCTATGCCAGGACGCTGGCTTAGGATTTTTTGACAAAAGCATTGAATTATTATGATTAAAGAAATATTAAACCTCACAATAAATATAACAGTAAAAGATGTTCTTTTTGCAGGACATGTCAATTGGAACTTGTCACAGTTAGTTGAATAATTATCATTCAAATTTATTTTTAAAAAATTTGTTGTACTTGAATTCATTCAATGCTGATTTAAATGCACAAAAAGATACAAATAATTTAGAATTTATAAAATTCGTATTTTTTATAATTTTATGTATTTGATAACAAGACTAATAAATTCTTTTAATCGACCTGCTTGTGGACAGTGACGGCCCTATGCAGCTACTTAGTATGCCTCGTTGGAAATCTGCCATTGCTCAAAATTAAATAGCGAGTCGTGCTTTTTGCTTTAAAACGAACTCTTTAAAAAATTCTTATCAGCATTTATTAGTTTTATTCGCGATTACGATTCCTGAATTAATTTATTTTTTGAAAATAAAATAAATCAACAGAAAAAAATACTTCTTTCGCATAAAAAAGAAGTCGTTGATCTAAAAGTCACGTTGAACTGAATTCTCGGGAACATTTAAATTTCCAACATTAAATTCGAAAGTCATCTTCATCTTTTTAAAGAAAATTCCATCAGTTATCGATTGTATAATTAGTCACAATAACTCTGGATGTTGAAAGCAATTTCTGTTTGAATTAAACAGTTTGGGTGTTCATTTATGATTATTTGTGAGTGCTACTTTATCTGACAAGTATCCAAATTCCAAGAATAAATTTTATAGAGTTCTTGAATGGAGAAGTGGGCATTTTTTTTTCTTCTTTTAATCAGTTTTTTTTTACACATTCTTTGAAAATTTAATCAATAAAGTTCTTTTTTTATTTGGCATATTTTTTTTGCGTTAAAAATATTTTAACCTTGATTTTATTTACAGGAATTAAACTTATGTTTCTAGGAAATGCATCTCATTTGTCAGTTTTATACCAAAATATTAAAAATATGAAATTAGAACTCTTGACCTGAAATTTCCTTTTTTCCTCCTGATGCTTCTTAGATTCACCATAGAAAAATGATAAATTCAAAGGGAAACAAGCCTTCATAAAATTGATGAAAGGAGAATTTTATTCCTCAGTTAGATACATAATAGACTAATTTGACTTCCAAAGATTACATTAATTTTACTCGATGATTAATAATCCTTTAGAAAACAGTTTCACTCGAATGTTAATTCTTGTATCCCTAATATTCGTATATTAACTGTTCTTATACCTGTATTTGTATAAATTTGAATATTTCTTTTATTCATCATAAAAAATAACGAATGTAAAGGAGAAACGAGGATCTTCATTATAGTAATTTAGAAAAATCTTATCCTGTGGTAAGATGTAAGGGAAGATACCAAGTTTTATCCGACTTCCGTATATATAACGAAATAACAATAATTCTCAGCGATGATTAATAGTCTTTTAGAACTCATTGTCGCAGGGTAGTTCATTCTTGCATGTCTAATATTCGTGTATCTACTGAATTATTAGATTAATATGCAATATCCAATGCAGTACAATAGGTGGTATTTTTATATTCTTAATCTTAAGCAGCGCTAAATGTTAAAACGCGGTTTTTATAAAGCTATAAAAAAGGAGGGGACTTAAGAGTTAATAATAAGTCAATAAGAGTTAATAATAAAGATCATTATGCATGGATTTTGATGCTCTATAGGACAGACCATTTCATTTAAAATTGCCAAATTTTTCACATTTATACTTAGGCAAGTACATTTCAGAGCAATTAAAAATAATTGAATAAAAATGAAGTGAAATTTTAGAATAAGTTCTAAGGAAAGTAGGTAGAAAGGAATCCTTAGTTTTTTAGGGGAGTAGATATTACAACACAACAATAATTTCTGTATCGTCTTGTAATACAAAAGATTATTTTTTCTATGACGCCCATTTTTTTTGAGTGTTTTTCTCTTTTCGATTAATTAAAAAGAAATCTTGCTTCACAATAGTACATTCCATTGTTGGCATGAACTAAAATCGTTTCCATTATTGTCATTTGCTCTTGCACCCTCCCCCCCCCTCGTTAGAGACGAACGAGATGTGAAGATTGAGTTTATTTTTCCAAATTGTTTTTGTGCATGGCGTGCTTTTAATATCTTTTTTGAATTTGGTTTTGTTTACATATAAGGTTAATTTCAAAACCCAGCTATAGATAAAAATTCTTTAAAAGCTTCAATTTTTAAAATGTGTTTAAAATCTCTTCTGTTTTATAATTTATGATACCGAAAATTAGAAAAATGAACAAAATGAAATAAAGCTTCTAAATTAGTATATGTCTATCAAAATTTGAAATTTAAAAACTTTTTGCTGAGCATCATTCAGTTACACAAAATATTTGATTTAAATTTTTATCAAGTACTAATCCCGGTGAAGCAACGGGTCGCCTAAGTGGGCTAGTAACAGTTTTTTTTTTTTCTGTTTAATTTTATTTTTGTAACCTACACGAAAATAAAATAAATCTTTTGTTTCATCTTATCTGCCTTTGGATTAGGGGAATCTCCATTCATACTAACACACCGATATTGATTTTTTGCTGTTAATACTATTTTTTTTTACATAAATGAATTCATTATTCTATACTTTTCTTTTTGTAAATGCTAAGAATCCGTTTCAATACCATTAAATTTCCTTAAATTTGCAAAAATTAAATAAATATAGGTGAATATTATCAAATTATAATTCTTTCTTATAAAATTAATATTACTATATATTGATTCTAAATAGGGAAAAATATTTCGAAATTAAATGTTTTAGACCTCTATTGAGGTCTAAAACGTTTAATTTAGTCTAAATCTATAGTTCGAATTTTTGACATACTTTCTATATACTTCATAAAGAGAAAGTAAAAGAATAGCAGTGACAACTAAAAAAGTATTGTCTGTTTTCATGTGTTTCTGAATTTTTCATCAAAATGATCAGAAATTAGAGATTAAAACCTTGCATACAAGTGTGTAAATTATTCTGCAAATTTAGTTTTGCCACAAATAGGGAAAACAAATTTAGTTTTGCCACTAAATAGGGAAAACAAATTTAGTTTTGCTACAAATAGGGAAAATATTTCTTGAATACTTTAATAGCAAAACTTTAAGAAATTTTAAGATAAAAGTAATTTAAATTTGAATGGATCGAAAAGTTCACAATTTTCTTAACATTAATAAATAAAAATAATTCATTTTATTTGGAAATAAGAAACATGAACCCACCTAGATAAAAAAAAAATATTACCTCATAATTCAAATAATCATCAAATTTAGACTTGAAATTAGACTTAGAAATTTGATCTGAATATTAATGATGAGCGCGAAATATTTTCACATGTGTAGCATTGCCACAAATAGGGAAATTATCTCCATAGCGAAACTATTTGAAATATTTTTTAACCCATTTATACTTAAAGTTAAAAAAATTGGAATTTTTGCATGAAATTTCTATTTGTTAGGGAAAAAATATATAATAAAATTAACTTTTATGGGAGGGGTGTTCCAAAAATCGCACAGTAGGCATTAATGGGTTAAACAATCAGAAATCACATTAAATTTTAGGAACATAAACCCGATAGTTTGCGGAAATTGCAGGAAGTCATAGCTGTGTGTATCAGAAGGGTTCACTCCTAGCATCTTCCCACGCCTTTCGACAGAGCACTCCCGCACCAAAGTAGTTCCATTTGTATTTGTTTCCACAGGCGAACGTAACTGATACGAATTAACAAAAGTGGTTTTTAACAAAAAAAGGGGGAGGTGGAGGGGAATGGAAACATCGTCAGCAAGCAATCAATGAATACTATCTAATACTATTAAAAGAACTGCTATGTCTGGAAGCGTTAAAATCCATTGATAAACAAAAGAGACGAGAGTTGAAACACAAATGGTAATGGCCTGATAAGTGGTTGGGAGAAATGTGTAGCAACGCAATTTATCCCTGATTGTACCTCCCTTTTTCTGATACACAAGTTGTTTTGGCAACGATTTGTATGACGAGAGTTTTGACAGAGGAGTTTTGTGTTTACGAAATAGATTCAAGTTCACGACAGACTGAAGAAACCTTGCTATGTTCTCTTTAGGTTTTCAGGATTTAAAATTATTATATTGAAGTTTTTTCTTCAGAGATTTAATTCCGAAAGGGGCTTCTTTTTAATGCTACTTCACTATCTAACTACTAAAAAATTGTATATATATAAAAGGTATCTTTACACAAGAATACCTTTAATAACAAGAATATTTAATTAGAAGAATTAGAAAATATTTATATAAAAGGTATTTTTAAACAAGAATATCTTTAATAACAAAAGTATTTAATAAGAAGAATTAGAAAATTATGTTTATATATAAAAGGTTATTATATTTATGTATAAAAGGTATTTTTAAACAAGAATACCTTTAATAACAAAAATTAGAAAATTATTTTTTTAATTTTTCAATTTTTGTTAAATTATTTTATGATAGAGTTTCAAGTGTCGTTTTTAGGATTAAAAAAAATGCTTTTAATATATTTAGCACCGTCATGCATGCATGTATAGAGGTAGCGCGTATTCCCCGTGATTTGGACATTCCGGGTTCGAGTCCGGTTCGGGCATGGTTGTTTTTCTTCTGTGTTCTATCTCTGAAATGTGCGAATGTGCTCCCCGGTAAAAAGGGGTTGTGCAAACGAATGTGACTCATGAAGTAGCTAAATCGTACTCTTGGCGCCAGTTGGCGTTACTGAAAAAATAAGAGACGCTCACTTGGCGTAAACATATCTGTTAGCGGGCTTGCAAAGTGCCATAAGTAACAACAACAAAAGAGATCAATTTTGTGATTATTATGATTATGTACTAGATTACTCCCAGGTTATGTATTCAAACCTCCCAAACCAAAAAAGCATTTGAAAATTTCATTTCGACACTCCGTCCAAAGCGTATAATTAAAAATTAGAAAAAATACAGCATTATTAATTATTACTTTTTCGACCTTAAAGTGCATTATTTATCAGTTTATAATTCTCGAGTGCTTCTTCACTATATAACTACTAAAAATTGTATATATAAAAGTTTTTTTAATATATTAATTTAAAGATTTTTTTTTCTCTTTTGTTCAGTAATTGTTATTTATTTTTTAAAAAAAAACGCATAATGAAAAGCTAGAAAAACATAGCAATATTAGTTTTCCTTTTTCAGAATTTTAAGTGGATTATTTATCAGTTTATAATTCCCAGATGCTTCTTCGGTGCATAAGTATAAAAAAATTATACATAAAAGTTCTTCTTTGTTTAAAAATATATTGACTTAAAGAAATATCTTTTCTTTTTGTTTGGTGATTGTTATTTCTTAGAATTCGTATGTCTTTTTAATTTTGTTACTGTAGTAGAAATAGAATACATTTTGCTCAGCGTTTAGCGTTTGTTTTCCATTAAAATTTCCCTAAATTTTTGATAATCTCTCGAGAATTTTATTTTTCTCTTCTCTGCAAAAAGACATTATGTGAAATTACTTTCTTCCCAAGTTAATTACCTTTCATCTACTACTTGATATCTGTTTTAAGTTTGTTTATTAACTTATTATGGTCGCTTTTTTCCCAAAGTAAGAAAATCTACGCTTGTGATTAAAGGTTAATTTATAAAATTTTCTTATTTTTAAGGTACGTAATTACACTGGGAAGAAAATTTTTGGCTAAAATTATGAAGGCTTTTTTATTCAGAAGTTTCTATTTAGTTTTCTTTATAAAACCATTTGAATTACATTACTGCATTAATTCGTTGGAATGTTATTCGCATAGATATTTTTGTATTAATATGCTTTACCTTTTAATGCTATTTACTAAAATTGTAGACCTATCTTCTTGCTAGAAAATCTCATGAATTAAAATTTAATGACGTATTTTTTTGTTGAATTTATTATAATGATTTCTTAATATATTTGTCAGTCTCCGTTTAGCTTAGCTATATTAAAATCTCCTTTTAATGGGGCTATTTTGAGAAGGACGTTGTAATTTTGAAGTGGGGTCAGATGACGAAAATAACACCTGAGTTATCACACCCCTCTCCTAGTTTCCACACCATACCAGTGGGAGGACGTTTGGCCGTAAGAGATTTAACAGGCACCAGACCTGTTTTACACGACGGTTCTTTGATGGAATCGTGTCTCAAATCTAAAACCTTGCGCTTCTGAAGCCAGACTTCATTAACAGGCCACCGCGTATCCTGACAAAAAAAAAATTGGAATTTTTTTTTAATATTTGCTAATTGAGTATTTAAAGATTGAACAGAGATAGTGCTTGTTTCTTAATTATGGATCTAGGCAGTGAATTTCTTTTCCTCAAAATTAAAAACAAATTATTTATCAAGATTCTAAATAGATTTTCGTTAAAACTATCTCTCATTAGCGCCTTCTTCCTTAAAAGCGGCAATTCTTTCAACTTTTCAAATATTTTCGTCTTTTAACTGATTTGTTTTTATTCTAAAGAAGATTTTTAATATATTTTGTTCGAAAATTCTAAACTTTTTAAGTATTTTATAACATTTAAAAAAAATTAATCTAGAACTTAGTCTTAAATCTGAAATAGTTTATAAGGGAACAGAAAATTGCGCCCAAAGGAGCAAAAATTATTTATTGATTGTAGATGGCTGAAATTAGGATGGCTTATAGTGGATAAAGGGCTTTATTGGGAAACATAAAACAAAACGTCATGGAAAAAAGATTGTAATTTGAAAAATGGTTTTGAATCTTATGAGTAAATATCATGCTCCAATGACTTACTTCATGAATTAAAATGGACAAATAAAATGTAGATTTATCTAATAAAGAAAGATATTTGAAATATTAATCAAAAATACCATGCTTCGATGACTTACATTCAGCAAATAAAATTTAAATGTATCGAATAATTAACGATTCTTGAAATATTAATCAAAAATATCACGCTCCGATGACTTACTGAAGGAATTAAAAACAATAAATAAAACGTAGACCTATCTACTAAAGAACGATTATTGAAATATTAATCAAAAACATCATACCCCTATGACCTACATTAAATAAATACAATTTGAACGAAATTAAATTAAAATATCATACTTTGATTACTTACTCGAAGAATTACATTCAACAAATAAAATGTAGATTTATCTCGTAAAGAACAATTCTTGAAATATTAATTAAAAATATCATACCCTTATGACTTACTCGGAGAATTAAAATGAACAAATAAAATTTAAATTTATCTAATAAAGAACGATTCTGGAAACATTAGTCAGTTACAAAATTGAATAGAGATTAGAATTGGCAAAAAAAAAAAAAAAAACAGTCAAAATCATAAATCTCTTTACCAACACTTGTGCATTTTTTAGAGTCATTAAAACTTTGAATCTCATTAAATTATCATTTTGTGTTATTAATCAGTTTTAAAAATAGTGTTTAAACTTAAATAGACGCCAAGTAAAAGATTTTGAAACATTTGAGAAATGTTTCGTCAGACTCTAATGATTTTTGATATGATATCTATAATAAGACGAATCAAAATAAACAAGACATTCCAATAGTTTTAAAATAGATAACAACACGCTGTTCTAACGAGGGAATTGTGTTTAAAGAGTGAGTGGGCAGAAGATGCGAGTAGAAAACCAACAGAGAAAGCAGCAGTTTTGCCAAAAGTACAACTGATAGGTTAGATATAAATATAATTCTGTTGCCAAGAGTACAAATGATAGGTTAGTTATAAATGTAATTCTGTTGCCATGAATACAACTGATAGGTTAGTTATAAATATAATTATGTTGCCAAGAGTACAACTGATAGGTTAATTATAAATGTAATTCTGTTGCCAAGAGTACAACTGATCGGCTTGTTATAAATATAATTCTGTTGCCAAGAGTACAA